>BPLR01003873.1:0-284386 GCA_021605095.1 Caerostris extrusa
TTTCTTTTCTTTTCATGTATTGTGTTCCCTTTTCCATGCCTAAGCTAAGCTACCTTTTTTATTTTCACTTTATTTGTCATTTAATTTTTTAATCTGGAAGGCTCTAATCTGTTTTTAGCGTTTGTTTCCGCCACTTAGAAAGCAACCGGGAGGGTTCTGAACCAAAAGAGTTGAGTGACAAAAACAGACGACCGATGAATCAGCGAGAAAATCTGAGGAAAGAGGCTTTTAAAAGATTTTCTCCTGGCGCGATAAGTATAGATTCTACGTGGAGACGTTTTTTCTGCGCGGACGGAAATGGGCCAATGTGGGTTTAAAAATAAAAAGACGACACTCAACTCCGTGTCGGAACACAACGACACGGTTCTTTCCACGTTTCGACAGGTGTATAAAGCTTGCTCACAGAGTTTTATATCATTAGCGAATTTTCAGAGCAACTCATTCGATTTGGGTTCGGCGCAAAAAAACGCGTGTAAGGTATGAGGTACGGCTATACATCACACTATCAACCTCGGTTTTTTTTTTTTCCCTAATTGTCTAGTGCCTTTCACGGTAGCGAAGAAGTTTGAATTGAGAATTACCTCCGGTAATTAAAGGTGTTTTTAAAATACCATTTCGAGATTTATATGTGCATATAACATAAGCCCATGTCAGCAAATCTCTCTCTCTCTCTTTTATACATTGCTCAGTGAGTAAATCACAAAAATTCTTTGGCAGTTAAAAGTTTGCCTAATATATCATTTTGCGTTTTATTCTACTTTAAGTAAGTATTTTATTCTACTTTAAGTAAGTTTTTATTCTACTTTAAGTAAGTGTTTTATTCTACTTTAGTAAGTGTTTTATATGTGGACAGAATGGGCCAATGTGGGTTTAAAAATAAAAGACGACACTCAACTCCGTGTCGGAACACAACGACACGGTTCTTCCACGTTTCGACAGGTGTATAAAGCTTGCTCACCTTTTATATCATTAGCGAATTTTCAGAGCAACTCATTCCGGATTATTTTGGGTTCGGCGCAAAAAACGCGTGTAAGGTATGAGGTACGGCTATACATCACACTATCAACCTCTGTTTTTTTTTCTTTCTAATTTTCTAGTGCCTTCACGGTAGCAAAGAAATTTCAATTGAGAATTAACTCAGTGATTAAAAGTGTTAGTCTAAGCCTAAAAATATCATTTGAATTTTATCTGTTTGTGTAAGATACTAAAAGTAAACTTAGTTAGCCAAGTTATTAAACCCATAAAAAAAGATATCAGCCATGACTTTTAAATAAGCATTTATTTGAAAAATTTTTATTTGATTATAAAATTTTTTATGAAGCACTTATAAAACCTTATAAATTATATTAGAAAAATTATTACCTATTTGAAATATTTTATTAAATAAGCATATATTTGATAAAGTCAATAGCAAATTTTCAGAGCAACTCATTCAGATTTGGAATCGGCGCAAAAACGCGTGTAAAGTATCAGGTACGGCTATATATCACACTATCAACCTCGATTTTTTTTTTTTTTTTTTTAATAATTTTCTTAGTATCTTTTACGGTAGCGAAGATGTTTGAATTGAGAATTATCTCGGTAATTAAAAAAGTGTTTTAAAAATACCATTTCGAGATTTATTTGTCCATGCATAAGCCCATAACAAAGATATATCTTTCTCTCACCTTATACATCGCTTAGTGAATAAATAACAGAAAAATTCTTTGGCAGTTAAAAGTCGTGTTTTGCCTAACATATCATTTTTTTTTATTCTTCTTTTTTTTTTATAAATAATTTTCTAGTAACTTATAACATGGATCAACTGAAGATGTTTGAATTGAGATCTTTTACGGTAGCGAAGATGTTTGTATCTTGAGAATTTTTTAAAATATCATTTCGAGATTTATTTGTCCATGTAACATAAGCCCATAACAAAGATATCAGCCGTCTTTTCTCTACCTTATACATCGCTTAGTAAATAAATAACAGAAAAAAATTCTTTGGCAGTTAAAAGTGTTAAAGTTTGCCTAACATATCATTTTGTGTTTTATTCTTCTTTAAGTATGGATGTTTTCTATATGAATACTATCAACTACTATAACATGGATCAACTACTATACTATAGATTCCTCACATTATCAACCTCATTTTTAAAAAAAAATTCTTGTACCTTCAAACAACAAAGAAATCTCAATTGACAATTATTTCGGTAATTAAAAAGTGTTACTCTAAGCCTTAAAATATCGCTTCGAGTTATATCTGTCCATGTAATATAAACCCATAAAAATGATATCAGCCACGTCTTTTTCTTTTACTTCACTCAGTGAAAAAATAACAGAAAAAACTCTTTGGTAGGTAAAAGTGTTATTCTTTGTCTTAACATATCATTTTATTGTTATTATCAAACACTATGTTTTATTCATCTTTAAGTAATGTTAAACCATATAAAAATATCAATCTAAAGCTAAATGTATTGTTTTTCGTTGATGATGAGCGGCTGTTATATTACGTTTGTCTAAAAAATGTATTAACTTTTTGTACGAATTAAACTTTTCAAATAATACGAATTAATATTTAATCAACGAATTAAATTTTTTTTTCATTTATCATAATTTATATAAATATAAATATCAATACTTTTCAAATAAATCTTAGTTATTCAATTATTTGATTACAAAAATGAAGATATACACAACAAAAAAATATGCACAATTTTATTGATGTATCATTGCAAAATTGCAATGAAAATAGAACTTTGTTTTTATTTATTGTTCAGTATTTAAAAGAAAATTATTATAGAGTTTACGAATTTTCCTTAGCAGTGTTATATTACATCAGAAATATCACAGGGAAAATATTTTCGTAGATAAGACGTCTATCTCAAAGATATATTAAAAGAAAAATGTCAATGAAGTACAGTAAAAAAAATGCATTTCTAACAGCAAAGGAAATTCAAGAAGTTTTCACAGTAGCTGAAGTATCTGCACCGTTCTAAATTGTACTTGTATAAGAAGATGCATATCAAAGAAGGTTTTATAAGTACTAAAAATTATGAAATAAAACCATATTATGGATAAAGTAGAGCATTCCTATTTTTGAAATTATTGATGATTAATATTTATTATTCAGTTTATGTTAATTGAATATTATTTACTTTTGGAACAAGTAACAAGTAATCACTGTCCTATTTGAAAAAGACATTCATTCAATTGTCCTGCTAATGAAATAAGGTTCGTTACATTACCTTAAATGTTATGCCCCTTTGAAAAATAATTTAGTATCTGAAAATATATTGCAATTAAAAAGAAAAGCTGGAAAATTTTATTTAAATGAATTTTTTTCAAAAATAAGTTAAATAAATAAGAAAAACTGTTAAAAAAAAAATAGCATTATAATAATGTTCACCCAAACGCATTTGCAAATCAAGAATTATTACAATCATCCTAATCTCTTTATAACGAAATACAAGTGCTTTGCTTGTAACACATTATCAATAGTGCTTTAAACTATAGTTAAAATTATTATTAGGAAGTTTAAAAAAAGAAAAGAAAATTACAGAAAAAAAATTTTTTTAATTTTTAACTTGAAAAAAAAAAATGTCATTTTTCAGTAAAAAATGGATTACTCGAAATAACTACGTAAATCACTTCAAACAATCAGATTTAGAGAGCTATAAAAGAATTTCCTTTTACAAAAAATGGAAAAGTTGATTCAACACAGTTTATAATATAATATATATATATTCAAAAGATCTCATCAAAATTATTATAGAAGTTAGAGGGAAAAAAAAAAGAAATTGAGATAGCATAGCTGAAGAGTTGGGGAAAGGGGGAACACCAGCCATTTTGTACTATTACAAATTGATTCATAGCTTATAAAGAGATTCATTCAATTGTAAAAATCTATTTTTCTATAATTCTCTATCAATATAGAGACTGCATAGATATTTTTCTTAGTTTACCAAAAGTAAAAATGCATTATTTTCTGTAACCATTTAACGTTAGGTTATATCTGTTACTGAACGTTAAATGGTTACAGAAAATAATGCATTTTTACTTTTGGTAAACTAAGAAAATATCTATGCAGTCTCTATATTTCAAATAGCTTATATTAAATAATATAAATTGCCTAAATAAAGGAATAATTTCAACAATAAAGTATTTTCCATACTTTTTTTCCACCCTTAATCCATTAAAATTTATTTTTAAAGAGTATAACAATGTTATTCTTGAAAATAAATTGAAAATTAATATTATAAATTTTCTACCTTATTATTTTTACAATGACGATGATAAATAATGGCGCCAGACAGTTAATAAATAATAGTGCCAGACTGTTTTTAATGGTTGCCTTGAAAATCTGATGGCAATAAATAATGAGGTTTATATTTAATTAAAGATATATTTAATTTTTTTAAGCCATTAATTAATTGTAAAAATATAGTAGATATATTACTAAAAAATGAAAAAAAGTAGATAAATAATAAAAGTAGATGTATTACTAAAAAATTCTTAGTTTTGGAACAAAATAATAAAATTATTTTGATTAAATTACTAATTAAATTTTTTATTACTTAAATTCCTAAATATCATATTTTTAAAGTTACATCGGAATATTTGTAAATATATAATTAAAATGATAAAGCTTAATAAATTTAATCAATTATAATATCTAATTTTTTAAAACAACTAAATTTAAGTTATTAAAAAATAAATTTAATTTTAATTTAAATTAAATAAATAATTTTAATTAATAATTTCCTTTATTAAAAATAAATTTAATTAAATTTATTTTAATAAGTTTAACTACTTATTTAATCTTAATTTTATTGATTATAAAGTCTCAATTTAATTTAACTTAAATCTCAATTAATTTAATTTAATTAAAATCTCAATTAATTTAATTTATTAATCTCAATTTTGATTTTTATATAGAAAGTGAAGTAAAAAAATGACAGATTTTATTACAAATATTTAGAAGTGTTATCATTATTGGTTCACACAGCTCCATGGTGGGCCAAGGCCGTCTGCTGTCTACTGGCAGATTTCGAAACATGAGATGTCTTCTTTGTTTATGTTGGGGTAGGGTTGTTGTTGACGAGATGTTGGGGTAGGGTTGTCAGCCCTACGCTCTACAGTTATGTTATACTGGGACCTACAGTTTAAAGTGGATTCCGAACCCATACAAACATCCATGGCCCCGCCGGGACTCTGAACCCGAAACCTATGGTAGCGAGCGCCAGAACGCTAGCCGCGCGGCCATTCAGGCCCATTTATAAGTGTATAAATTCATAATATTACATACATCAAAACATACAACTAAATGAGAGAATCTTTTCAAAAAAGAAAAAACACGCCGAGCAAATTTAAGTAAACAGACGCGGTAAAAATTCAAGAATAAACTTGTGTATGGGATTTCTTATTTGTGTAGAGCGACGGAAGTCTTTGGTGAAGGCAAAGTCGTTAAATGCCGCCGCTGGAGTGAATTTAGGGTGGTAGCAAATATTTGAAGTCTCTGTCTGTACTAATGTGCCATCTGTCAGGCTGCAAGGATACCGACGCCAAAAAAAGTGATTACTAAAAAGCTCGGCTCTAATAATAAACTCCTCACATCCAATTATGTTGATTGCGAGTGATCGCTCACCACATTTTGACACCTTTTTTATGAGCGCGCTGTTTTCCTCCAGTTCTATTTTCCTCTCTGTTGAACTACTGAGTCGAGAGAAAATTAATTCGGGGAGTTGGAGTTACCTCTTTTGCTCAACTGAAATAGAATCTAAACGAATGAATAATGGTTGTGAAATTAAGCGAGATAAATATAATCTCAAATCAAATTGAATTCACTGGAAAAAAAGTTTGGATAATAACATAACGAGCCGCAGTAAAATAACTCGCAATTTAATTTAATCACATTTATGAATAGTATGGTTTTGCATTTCAAAAAAAAAAAAAAAAAAAAAGACCGATAAAAGAATACACTGTGGTAAGCATTAACAGGTGTATTTGTAAATTAATCATAATAAATTTTAAAAAATTCAATTTGCGATAAGTATATATATAGATATATTATAAATATAGATATATTTATATATATATATTATATATATATATATAGATATATTATATATATATATAGATATATTATATATATATATAGATATAGATATATTTTATATATAGATGTATTTATATTCCATGGAGTAAGCTATTATTATCGTACTGCTTATAACACTGTGGATATTTAAGCGTAGATGACTTTATTTCCTATTTAAATGAAACATTCTCAAATGAGAAAGAAAGGGTTGAATATATACCACATTAAAAAAAAATTATTAATTAAATTTTTTACTGCTTGCTTTATTAAATGTAATAATTGCATAATATCATTCAACACCACTGGTGCAACAGCCACATTGTGGGCCAAGACTTTTTGCCAAGAGACCGTCGTCTACAAGATGAAATATGTTTTTCTTTTTAAGGGGTAATGTTGTCAGGCCTACGCCTAATGTGAAATGAGATTGTGATGACGGTTTAAAGTGGATTCCGAACCACTACAAACACCCATTGCAGCGCCGGGACTTAAATCGAAACCTGAGGCGCCAGGGAGCTAGTCACTCGGCCATCAGTCCCCAATTGCATAATATACAATTTTTTATATTAATAATATTATAAGAATGTACTTTAAATGTATACATTTTACGCAATTATTATGATTATTACAAATAGTGACTAAAAATAGTCTACGATCTTACGCAAAAAATTAAACAATTGTCAAGTGACTGAAGTGTTAATTTACCATGTGGCACAATGAATTTGCCGAAACAAAACTCCAAAATCTAAACATAAACTATTAACAGTGTAATTACAAGAATAAATTTATAAAAATATCATTAATTAAAAAAAAATGGTAAAAAAAAAAAAAATAGCTGATGCATAAATAAATAGAATAGCTGATGCAATATATTTTACTTATTAAATAATAAAACAAATGCATAGAACTATTTGAGAATGAAGAAAAGAAAAGTAGATGTAAGCAAATTCCTTCATATAATGACGAATTCATTGAATTAAAACAGTGAATTCGTTCAATTAATGACGAATCATTCGTCACATAATGATGACGCCTCTGTTTCTCTGTTTAAAGATCTAAGAAGCAACAAACAATCCACCATCAACAAATTGTTTTAATTAATTTCAGGTAAAAAAGATATACAGAAAATTAATTAGGCGACTCTGCCTTATAACTTTATTTTTCAAAATTTATAACTATTATAAAAATTAAATTAAAAACAATGAGCTTGCTATTTGTCGTCTTTCGTTAATCCTCTATCTAAAAATTATATTTAGTTAAGAATCGCTGCAATTTAGAATTTAAAAATAAATTCCAATCTCCCAAAACCAGATATAACTTTGTATGAATCACGGTTTATTAAAGGGTACAATAAATTACGGAAATTGGAAAGTCGAGGGGGATTCCATTAAATCCCGAAAGGAATATGGAATAGAAAGAGCCTTAATGAGTAGCTGTCTCAGCATAAGTATGGCTAATCAGGAAAAGGTTGATAATCTGGACAGATGAAGCTTGAATGCGGACTTCCCTATTACATCGCTTACTATGGAGCCACTTGAAATCCTTTTCCACGCTGAGAGCCTTTTCCTTTGTACTGGTGGTGGATACGTTCACACACAGTGCCGAAAGGGGACGTGGACCAAGGGAGTGCTGAAGCTGGTCGACTGAGAAGATGTACTTATAACTGAATTTGGTTTTTCATCAAGATCAAAGACAAAGAAAATAGTAAAGGAAAACATTTCCAACAATAATATATATATATATATATATATATATATACAGATGGGGATTTCAATATATATATATTTTAATTGAGATCTACGCCAAAGATTGCAGTATAAATTTAAGTTGAATTTTTAGAAGAAAAACAGAAGAAAGTTCACTCTCCCATTGATATTGATATTCATTGTATATAAAGACTTTTTCTTTGTCAACAAACAAAGAAAAATATTTATCAATACATTCTAAATCAGCGGTGGCCAACTCAACGGCCCATCTTGAAAATTTTTCCGGCCGGTGAGACTTATCATACTTTTACAAAATCTATTTATTTTATGATGTCCAAAGTAGTGAAAACCAATGTTATTAAAAATGCATTATTCATATCAATGAAATTAAAAATACATTATTTGTGCATCCATATATTCAAAAATTAACTATCGAAATTATAAGAAAAAAAAATTAACTTTGATTTTAAAATAATATTCTTCAGAGCAAATATTGCAAGAATATTATTTTAAAATAAAGTAAATTCAGTACAAGTTTTTAAGTACAAGTTCAGTAAGTTTTTAAGTACAAGTAAAATAAATATTTTTTAAAGTTTTTTTTTTTTTTATTTAAGGTATATTTATATATTTCATTTGAGTTATATATTTTTTACAATGTGCGTTTAGTATCATTATTATTATATTATCTACATTTACATGTAAGAATAATAGTAAGTACAATAATAATAGCTCATTATGTTTAAATTTTCACTTTATTGTGGGTCTAAATCTAATTTAGGGATATATATAATTTTACATGCGATCCGCGGAGTTATGATGCATTTTCAAAGTGGCCCTCAAAATTCTTTGGGTTGGCCACCCATGTTCTAAATAATTTAAAACGACATCAACACAGAACATTTGATTAATTAATTATATGAATTTTATAATAAATTCACTCTTCGTCTTAATATAAGTGTTAATGATAATGATGTCTAACTTCTGTAATGACGTTTAATAAACAATCCAATAAGTTGTATATAGTTGAAAAGAAAAAACAAAAGCATTGTATTGTGTTATAAACAAAAGTATTGTAGATGTGCTTATAATTAAATTTCGGTTTTTCATCAAGAACAAAGGTAGAGAAAATAGTAAAAGGAAACGTTTCCAACAAGATATATATATATATATATACAGATGGCGATTTCAGTGTGTTTTTAAAATTGAGACCCACTTCAACGATTACAGTGTAAATTTAAGTTGAACTTTAAAAACAGAAGAAAGTTCACTCTCCCATTGATATTTATTGTACAAAAAAAGTTTTTTTATGTTTTTTATGTGAAATATTTATTAATACATACTAAATAATTTCAAGCAACATCAACACCGATTGTTTGATTAATTAATTAATTATGTGAATTGTATAATAAATTCACTCTTCGTCTTAATGTAAGTGTTAATGGCAATGGCGTTTAATAAACAATCCAATAAGTTGTATATCGTTGAAAAGAAAAAACAAAAGTACTGTATTGTGTTGTGTTATAAACAAAAGCATTGTAGATGTGCTTATAACTGAATTTGGATTTTTATCAAAAACAAGGACAGAGAAAATAGTAAAAGAAAACAATTCCTACAAGATATATATACAGATGGTCATTTCATTATTTTTTCAAAAATTGAAACCCACTTCAACGATTACAGTGCAAATTTAAGTTGAACTTTAAAACAGAAGAAAGTTCATTCTCCCATTGATATTGATATTTATTGTACATAAAGAATATTTCTTTGTCCAAAAAAAATGTATTTATCAATACATTCTAAATAATTTCAAGCAACATCAGCATTCAACATTTAATTAATTAATTAATTATGTGAATTGCATAATAAATTCACTCTTCGTCTTAATGTAAGTGTTAATGATAATGACGTCTAACTTCTATAATGATATCTAATAAACAATTCAATAAGTTGTATATTGTTGAAAAGCAAAAACTAAATTATTGCATTGTCTCTTATTCTATACATAAAATGTGCACAAAAGTTATTTATAAAATAATACATGACATAATACGAAAATATGTACAAACGAATTTTCATGATTATAGGTAATTAAGTTTCTAGTTTTAAAATATTTATTTACACAAAACAATTTTTTATATTGAAACATTACAATATAGCGATTATTTTAATTTTATTTTATTTTTCAATTTTATTTCCAATATTATACTTATAAACATGGTGATTTTTTTTCCTCAAATTTAGCTTACCTAAATTATTTTATTATATTATCTAGATATATTATATATTTGACATAAATAAGGCTATATTTTATATTTAAGGAAATTTCATTAACTTAAATGTATATTTATTAAAAAAACGTTATAAAAATAAAATACCAAAAATAATTTTAATGAATTAAAAATATGAAGCGATAATTCTTCGGTCAAGAGACTTAAACAAATTACAAATATAACCTAAGATTTCTTACGTAATTTATTTTCTCAATTCAAAATATATTTAATTAATAAACTTTATAGTACAAACAAAAATCAAAACAAAAATAATTTCAAAAAGTCTTATTAAAATTCCGTAACTCTATTTCCATCTATCTAATACCTCATCTTATTTAAATATTAATATTTCTTGATTCTAAAACTATAACAAGTGCAGAATTATTGCAAAATATTATCTTTACATAAAACTTAAACTCAATACTATGATAATTTTAATAAATTGAAAATAATATCCGTTGGTTAATCCAAGAAATAGGATTAAAAATTTTCTACATAATCTATTTTCCAACCTAAAACCTATTTATTTAATAAATGGGAAGAACTAAAAAACATAAGAAAATAGCATTTCCAAAGCGTTGCAACAAAAAAATTCCAAAGTCCTTCTGAAATACAGATCTAAGACCACCCTCTCCATCTCAGAGCGCAGCGCAGCAAAGAGCCCGTCTAAACGTCCTCTTTTAACGTTTAAAATCCTTTATTTATCTAATGCCTTCATAATAAATGATGAAATTCTAAAACTGGCAAATGCAGAATCATTGCAAAATATTATTTTAACATAAAGCCTAAACTCAATACTATGATAATACATTTAATAAATTAAAAATAATAACCGCTGGTTAAGAGAACTATCCAAAAAAAAAAAATACGATTAAAATTTTCTACATGGCCTATTTTCCAACCTATAACCTCTCTATTTAATAAATGGGACAAACCAAAAACGAAACGCATTTGGAAAGCGTTACAACAAAATTCCAAAGACCTTCGGAAATACAGATCTAAGCCCACCGTCATCTTATTTAATATGAATATTTGAAATAAATGATGAAACTCTAAAAAAACATAACAATTGCAGAATCATTGCGAAATGTTATCTTAACCTAAAAGTTAAAACTCAACACTGTGGTGATAATATTATTAAATTGAAAATAATATCCATTAGTTAAGAGAACTATCCTATTTATTTAATAAAACGAAAAAAACAGGGTTAAAAATTTCTACATAGTCTATTTCCCAACTCTTTTAACGTTTAAAACCTATTTATTTAATAAATGGGATGAACTAAAAACTAAAAATGATAATAACTTTAATTGAAAATAAAACCCATGGTTAAGAGAACTATCCAAAAAAACAGGATTAAAAACTTCCATAGTCCCAAAGACTTAAAACCTTTGAAATACACATCTAAGCCCCCACATCCCCCCCCCCTCTCCATCACAGAGCACAGCGCAGCGCAGAAAAGAGCCCTACCTATTTAAATATATGATTACCTAATACCCCATTTTATTTAAATATTTGAAATAACTGTCGATTCTAAAATTATAACAAGTGCAGAATTATTGCAAAATTTTATCTTAACATTACAGTTATACTAAATACTATGATAATAATTTTAATAAATAAAAAGTAACATCCAATGGTTAAGAGAGCTATCCAAATCATAAGATTAAAATTTTTCTAAATAGTCTATTTTCCAACATAAAACCTATTTATTTAATAAATGGGACGAACTAAAAACAAAATGCATGCAAGACAGTGGCATTTCGGAAGCGTTGCAACAAAATTCCACAGCCCCAAAGACTGTTTTAACGTTTAAAATCCTTTATTTATCTAATACCACATCTTATTTTAATGTGAATATTTGAAATAAATGATGAAATTCTAAAACTACAAGTGCAAAATTATTGCAAAATATTATCTTAACATAAAAGTTAAACTCAATACTATGATAATCTAAATAATATCCGTTGGTTAATGCAAAAAAAAAAAAAGATTAACATTTTCTACATGCCCTATTTTCCAACCTAAAACCTATTTATTTAATAAATGGGACGAACTAAAAACACAAGACAGTGGCATTTCGGGGGCGTTACAACAACAGCCCCAAAGACCTTTGGAAACACAGATCTAAGCCCAAGCCTCTCCATCACAGAGCGCAGCGCAGCAAAGAGCCCGCCTAAACGTCCTCTTAAGCACTGCGCTCAAACCAGCAACAGATTGCGGGTATTACCCAGTTTCATCCACTTCGGTCACAAAATCCCTCGCACCCGGACCGTCGATAAATAATCCGGCTCATAGAGAATACGTGACGCATATAACTTTTGTCCGGTCATTCAGGAGCGCGCGTAAACCCTCCCGGTAATGCCGGACAGCGGGTCCAGATTGAAAGCCGTTTTAGCAGCGGGGGTGGTGGTCGGAGGGCTTGTTTTGCGAGCGGTCTCCCTCTTTGTGGAGCATTTGACACGTGCTCAAAGGAAAGGCCGCTTATTAGCATTAATCCGGCTCCCGTCCGGTCATTCGAGCCGCTTAATTTCCTATTACGATGGTCAGAAATCCGGGAGAGCATTTCTCCTGGATGAGAGACCATGCAGAGGTGGACAAGGGGGTCGACACAAAATCGAATTACGCTATCGCTCCCTTTGCGCTAATGGCCGAGAGGGAATGCCGGACACTGGAATGTCCGGCTGTGTGTTGTCGGATGAAGGGGAGAAAGGTGATTGTAAATTAACAAGGCATTGTGAAGTGAAATTTGGTGGGAGTGTCGTTTCCACTACAAAGAATTCGAATAATTTTGTCTAAATATTAAGCTTACTGATATCTGAAATACGTATCTTAGACTAGCTGTATTATTATTTTGAGGTTTCGCACATAATTAAATGTAAAATCTCTGTAAAAAAACACCATAAAACAAAAAATAAAAAACCTTCATATTAAACAAGGTATTGCAAAGTGAAATTTTGAGGATTTGGTTTGTCGCTCTGCGGTAATTTTGTGCACACTTTGGATTAAACAGACCGAGACTTACAGTTTAAAGTGGATTCCGAACCACTCACAAACATCCATGCCAGGCCAGGATTCGAACCTGGAGCCTGTGGGTACCAAAGGCCAGAGCGATAGCCAATTGGCCATCATGCCGCGAAATTTTGTGGGAGTGTAGTTTCCACTACAAAGAATTCAAATAATACTAAATAATAATTAAAATATTTTAATAGACTAGTTGTATTATTATTATTTTGAGGTTTCGTACATAATTAAATGTAAAATCACCAGTGAAAAAAAGCCATTAAACTAATAAAAAAAAAATCTTCATGTTAATATTTTTTTACATTTTATTTTAATAAGATATTTAAAAATAAACAAGTAATATATAAAAAAAAAAAAAAAACATTAAAGTCAATTCCTCCTTTTTTTTTTTTTCACTATGTTGCATAAAGTCCTTTATAAATAATTTTCATTCATTTTTTTTTATCATCTATTAGTAGATATATGCAACTTAATTCTAAAAAAAAATAATAATAATTAAATTAATTAAATTTAATTTAATAAATGAATTAATATTTGAAAAAACTGTACATCAAGTGTCATCCACTACAAGTTAAAAAAATGCTTTTGAACTTGAGGGGGATGAATAAAAATTATTTTATAAACGATTGAAAATTTAAACAAGATATATATATAGGAAGAGTGTGAGCTAATAGAAGGAATTGAAAATGGTAAAATTAATAAAATTAAGTATTATATATTAATGAAAATATAAAAATTAAATTGAAATAAATAAAAAAAAAAAAAAACTAATAAAATTTTTCTTACATTTTATTTTAATAAGATATTTAAAAATAAAAAAATGGTAAAATTAATAAAATGAAGCATTATATATTAGTGTAAATAATAATTAAATATAAAATCACAATGAAATGAAGCCAAAAATAGCAAATAAAAAAATCTTCATAATAAAATTTTTCTTACATTTATTTTAATAAGATATTTAAAAATTAAGAATTGGTAAAATTAATAAAATGAAGCATTACATAATAAGTGAACCCCAATGTATTTAATAATAAAAATCAGAAAAAATGGTATTAATATCAATACATGCAAATATAACTAAGCTGAAATATTACAATTCATAAAATAAAATTAATAAAAATTTTAATATTGAAAACAATAAAAACATTTAATTAATGAAAAATTAAAAGCGTAATAAAAGTTGTAAAAAAGTATTTTAAAAAATGTAGATTATAAATTAGAATTTAAAAAAAAAAAAAAAAAAAAGGAGAAAACTAGTACTAAAGTGAGAATGCGAATTGTTTATAGAACTCTAGTTTACATTAATTATAGTACAATTTAATGCGAATTGTTTACAGAAGTCTAGTTTAACATTAAAATTGTTTGCTTAAATTTTTCTAAACGTTATGGTTTTTAAATTTCTTAGAACCAATTCATTTTAAAATAGATAAAATTAATAAATTATTTTAATTATATATTAATATGATTAAAACGTGAAAAAAAAAAAAAAATAATTTAATTGAAAAAAATTTCAATGAATGAACATTAAAAACTTAAAAAAGTTGGGAAATAATAAAAAAAAAAAATGGAGTTTGAAAGTCAAAAATAACAAAAAATACAATCTAATGCGATTTGTTTACAGAATTTTAAAGCGAAAAAATTGTCCGCTTAACATTTTTTTTTTTAAACATTGCTGATTTTTAACTTCTCAGAATCAATATATTTTATATCCATTATTCTACATCACGAATGTGCCAAACTTTTCAATAAAAAGATATACTCATATCATATTCAATTTAAAATTTCCAATAACTCATCTACAAATCCTTAGCTTTAAAAATATATCTCTGCGAGCCTCCACTTCAAAGTACACCTCATATCCAAACCTAAAGATTAGCCGAAGTTGTTGAAAGTACCGACTTTCAATGCAGAAATCCCCTCCGGGATTCAGTTACGCGTGCAACGAAACCGAAAAGCAACAGTGAGAGAGATAAGATATCTGTGATGATCCTAATCGCAAACAAATTGACACGCCGTGACGACACGGTTGACAAGTTAGCAGACGAGAACACTCTTCGCGCGTCAACCCTTGCTCGGGTGTGCAGCCAAGCACGAATTATCGCCCCTTTCTACCCTTCCCTGAGTCCAATTCAATCAGACACCGACTGCTTGCTGAATTAGCAGGGGGGTCGGATAGACCCCACCAGGCAAATAGGGGGGAGAAGAGATGTATGACTCAGTAGACCTACACCAAGGGTCGACAAAGTTTAGCAAAACCTGCCATTGACAGCAATTGAAAATTATTCAATACCCATAAATGTACTTTTATAAACAGTTGATAGTATCATAGATTCATTTTTCTTGAACTCGTTGTGAATGCAAGCAATAAAACAAACAATTAAATATCAAGTATATATAATAATTTATTCAAAAACACGACTGTCTTTATTAAACTGGATACAAAAATAGAAAACCTGATATAAATTTATTTCCATTCCTTTTGACGTTTTTCGTTTTACACATACATACGTTAACATTAAACTGTTACATATTAATTTAATAAAATTATTTAATCCGTTTAAAATTAATCATTAATTCATTAAACACCATCTCAAAATAAAAGATAATTTAAAATTTTTGTTGATTTTTAATTTTCTATTTGCTTTTTTTTTTTATTATTAATGAAAAATCATATTAATGAATTATTTTTAAATTTATGTATATTGAGAATGATTAGGATAAATAAAAAATTGAAAACTGAAATAATTATCGATTGAATTGCAATTGGTTATGGCTTTGCAATTGATTATTATAGATACATACTATTTCAGCCACCAGCACAAGACACTTTTGCGGCTAATAGGTATATCATATTCCATTTCGATGCATTATTTAATGATGTTTCCTATTAATTCAATGCGTTAAAATAAATATTAAAGAAATATTTATTCGATGGATTCATGGATATTTCTAAGTAATATGAATAAATTACTTTTACTGAATGGACTACTATTGTAAATAGATCAAGAGAAATCAAAATAAGTATCTACCAAATTATCTAATCCATTTTGCATGGAAAGGCAAAATAAAAAATAACTAATAATAAATAAAAAAATTTTGACTATTAGGTTAACAGCCATTGCTTCAATAGCGCTGCTAGGAAATACATCATCTATCATAGCGTGTATTAAAATTACCAATAGAAATAAATGTAATATTTAAACACAAAAGAAAATGCTTTTTCAAAGTATTTCGTGACAAATATGAATAGCCGAGTTTCACAGGATATATCATCATTTTAACAACGACGTTCTTTTACATGGGTAGGTGGGCAGGTAAGATAATTAAAATTTAGCTGAGAAAATTGACAGTAAATTTTGTTTTCTGTATATTTTTTCCCCATTGCGCAAGGAAGCACAATTCACAGAGGTTTGTCGCTCTAAGATCATTTTTTGCACACTTTAGGCTAATTAGGCCGGGACCTATAGTTTAACATGGATTTCGAACCACTAACAAATATCCATAAAGTCTATGGTACCAATGGTCAGAGCTCTAGCCAATTAGCCATCAGGCCACCAATTCACACAGGAGATTCTCATACAGTTGTTTCTGTGCAGCATCATATAATAGATTCTACTATATTTATGGACATGTAATGAACTTTATGCAGTGAACTTAAATGAGTAAATTTGAAAATTATCAAAGACATTTGTAGAATCTAAAACAATGTGTTAGTAAAATTTTGAATGATTTTGGTTAATCTTCATATAGCACTGATATGTCATAATTTATATATTCCCCTTATGATGGGTTATACATAAAAAAAAAAAAAACTACGTTGTCCAATTTCATTCCAAACCGAATTCGATCAGACGTTGACTGCTTGCTAAATTAACAGTTCAGATAGAACCCGGTACAACAAACGTTGGGGGAGAAAAAGAATTGTTACTCGACCCGGCCAGAACAACTCTAATCCGCTTATGTAATGGGGACATCCCACAATAAAACACATTTTTTTTTTTTTTTTTTTTTTTTCTTCCACCGTTTTTCTGCAGCAGCTAAAACTCGTTGGGTCGAGACCGAAGAAAGACTTGAGCCAGCCAGTAAATCTAGTTTGTCGGAGGATCTGCTTGTGGGAGGCAGGCATCGTAATTGGTGCTGCGGTGCACCCTAATGAATAGATAATGGCCGCGATCTGTTTTAATTATCGGCAGTCCTCACGCCACGTTCAAAAATTAATAACCCGTGCTGGCAAAGCCGGGTAGGGATCCGCCCCAAACTTTACGCCCACTAAGCGAAGGTTGCGGGGCGGAATAGATATCGCCTTATTATGCTTGCGTTTCTGGTGAACAAAAGATATGATTCGAAGCCTTTTTAAATGATAGAGTGAGTCCCTTGCTTTCGTGTGTGTTTCGTGGTGGAATCTCAGGGCTTTTAAGAATGGAGGGATAGATGATTAAACGAAGAGGATCCTTTAGCAAAAAAAAAGAAAATGATAGAGTGAGTCTTTTGTAATTTATGTAGAAGATAAACTGTCAGTGTTTGCGAAAATTTTGTTTTCAATATTTGTTTTAGATGATACAGATGAAAAAATTAATACCGTTATTTAAGTGAATTGTCAGAGCGAAGTATCCACACATTAAATCCTATTGATAGTGATTCAGCTTTAAATTTAGTTTAAAGGAGTCTTTGTTTTAGACGTAGATGCGTGATTACAGGTTGGGAGTTCTGATTACAGGTGGACTGAATGCTTTGTAACAATTATGTTGATGATCTGAGCAATGATACCAATTTTGTAGCAAAAAAAGAAAATGTTTTAAAAAATATGTAAAAGATTTTGAGTGTGTGTGGAAGATAAACTGCTCAGATTAATTATTCAATTCTAAGGAAAATTTATTTTTTAATATATTTGATTTAAATAATAATTCTTTTAAGAAAAATATGGCTATAAAAATTTATTAATAAAATAAATTAATAATATTCAATAATTTAAGAAACGATTAGCAAAAGAAAGCAAGACATATCCACACATTAAATCTTGTTACTTATATTTAATTAGATAGTTAAATTCATTTAGTCAACTATGCGTCAGTACTGTACGATATAAAAACCGATTAGTTCTTGTTAGTTTACGATATAAAAAAAATATACATATTCTTGTTCTACGATATAAAATAATACATTCTTGCTTCTACGATATAAAACATACATTCTTGTTCTACGATATAAAATATAAATTTTTGTTAGTTTACGGAATAAAAACATAATAAAACGAATAAATGATTGAAAAATATTGTTTAATAGCGATTATTACCAATTTAATAATTTAGTTATTTAAACAACGGTAAACAAAAAGCACTTTAAAAACTTTATTTTAGATCTAACAGTAAATGTTAAAAACAATAATCAAAAATGGAAAATAATTACACATAATAGAGGAGATTAATCTCAGCGAAAAAAATGAAAAACTAATTAGAAAAGAATGGAATTCTATACCAATCCAAAACACGAATATGATAATGAAAAAATTAACTTAACTTGGTAAATGACAGAATATCTAAGATTCAATCTAAATGGGACAACAACAAAGAAATTAACATACAAATATCAAGTATTAGCAGAATCATTAAAAAAAAATGTCAAATATTTATTGTTACAAAAACGCTAAGAATAAAAGCATAGAATTAGAGAAAAAGAAATTCATCAGTCATAAATAAAGTTGATTTCAATACAACATTAAATAGCTATAACAGTTTAAACTTCTTTTTTTTTTTTCCATTTACTTATGCAATCAGACTTTTAAATTTAGACATAAAAATTCAATAACCTACATAATCCCCATTCTGTTTTCCGGGATCTTTATCATTTAACCATTATCAAGCAAGTTATATTAAGACACGTCGTGATAAGGGTAGGCGATTTACGACTTCACGAATGAAACGCTTATCAATGCAACAGGTTTTAGCGAATATAATTCCATCCAATAAAAGTCAAAAACGAATGGATGGATTGGACATGGAAAGCACGGCTGGGGAGAAAACGTGCTAAGCGCGAAAAACAAGCGAGTTCTCAGGATTATTACACTTTTCGAATGCATTGTTCCCATCACTGTGCATTTCGAATTAATAATCCGGTTTCGGGTGCATGATTTCAAAACGTGAGAGATAAAGATCCGGTACTCTCTTGAACCATCTTAAGGATTTCCTCGCACAGGTCATTAGCGTCGTTCTGAAAAGGAGCAAAGAAGGCAGTCATTTCAGCACCCATGCTAGGTTAGAGGAGCCCCTTTCTGCATGGGCTTCCTGTTTCAAAAGTCGTCGTCGTGAATGCACTTCGAAATGCAACTGAACTTTTCAAGAATCGCGTAAATTCATGAGCAGCCCTTAAATGGAACATAATGTTAAAAGTGTCCTTGATTTTAATGCGTGTGTTGCTAGTTCTTGCTTTGAAGTGCAACTTTTCCCGTCTGTTCGGGGAAAAGTGCGTGAGTATTACTCAGGATGTCTATTATGTTGTTAATGGTTAGTGGCATAAGTTATTGAAATAATATGGATGTAATTTAAGTGCCAACCGAGTCTCATTTAAATCAATTTAAAATGAATCTTACGAATTTTAATGAATTTTACGAATATTTAATGAATTAAGTTAGATATTTCAGGTGAATCACGGATTTTTAACAACAAATAATGTGCATGCATGCATAACTTTTTCCGATTATTCGGGAAAAGTGTTTTAATATTACTCAGGATGTCTATTATGTTGTTAATAGTTAGTGGCATAAGTTATTGAAACAATATGGATGTAATTTAAGTGCCAACCGAGTCTCATTTAAATCAATTTAAAATGAATCTTTAGGCGTTTCAGGTGAATCTCGGAGGATTTTTTAACAACAAATAAGGTGCATGCATGTTGCATAAGGTTGCATAAGGTGCATACATGTATAACTTTTCCTAATTATTCGGGAAAAGTGTTTTAGTATTACTCAGGATGTTTATTATGTTGTTAATGGTTAGTGACGTTAAATTATTAAAATAATATGGATGCAATTTAAGTGCAATCGAGACTCATTTAAATCAATTTAAAATGAATCTTTAGGCGTTTCAGATGAATCTCGGATTTTTACCAACAAATAAGATGCATGCATGTTGCATACGGTTCATACATGTATAAATTTTTCAGACTATTCGGTAAAATTCCGTGAGTATTACTCAGGATGTCTATTATGCTGTTAATGGTTAGTGGCAGAAGATATTGAAATAATATGGGTGCAATTTAATTGCCAATGCTAGTTCAGCCGAGACTCCTTTAAATCAATTTAAAATGAATCTTGCGTACATTTAAGCATTTCAGGTGAATCTCGGATTTTTAATTATAAATAAAATGCATACATGTCGTGTAGAAAAGTTAAAATAATTGAAGATTCCGGTGATTTTTTTTTTTCTTTGAGCTATATTTTAAAAACATCTTCCTCGACTTTCCAACAAAATTACAATGCAAAATTTGGCATTGGCTTCCAGTTGCTAATCAAATTAAATGAGCTTTGCAAGAAAGCATTCTATGTGTGTTGTTGTGACCAAACCTCAATGTCCTGCAGTGAGGGGGACATCCCATGTATAGAGGAAAATCTACTCATGGATGGAGGGAAAGGGGGCAGCTTCTGTTATTGATGCAGCACCCGTAGGTAAAAATCTGGCTTGGTTCCCTGACTTCCGTTCTTTCAATCATATGAGACCGGGATTTACGGCTTAAAGTGGATTAAGAATCACTACAAACATCCATAACACCGCCGGGATTCGAACCCGAAACCTGTGGACCAGAGCACTAGACACCCGGCCATTCAGGCATCAACCATCCTATGGTGCATTTAATATGTATTTTTGTCACAACCTATAGAAATCATATAAAATTCTATTGCGATACTCAATTTTAGCCATCCATTATTTAAATAATCTCTGAAAATACATTATACTATTTCATCGACATTCGTTATTTAATGTTATTAAATTGTACCGAAGCCATTGTGCAGTTATTCCATAATGAAATTAATTTTGGCTGTCAACAGACACAGAGGAGAACGTTAATAATTTTTATCAACTCATGTATAAAATCCACATATTAATTTTCAAATTTGCTCATACTATATACGGGATAACATTTCTCATCTTCCGAAAACTGCAACAAGCGCGGAACAAGAAGAAAAATTCAAATTCCGAGAAACAGACAGACACTGCACATAAAGCCGATACAGCATCTCATTTACATCCGGCATGGTGATCCCGAAAGACAATTCGCGCATGATGGAGTCGTCCCAGGCTAGAAAGGGTTAATATGCGTGGGTGGAAAGAGAGAGAGAGGAATGTAAAGGCGAGAACGAAAGCGAAAACATGCATCGCCAATAAGTTTTAAATTAACGTGTAGAAGAAGAAGAAGGCAGATAACGAAACGAAGATATAAAAAAAAAAAAAAAAAAATACATATAAGGAAGATGATAAAAAAAAAAAAAAAAATCAGGAGTGAAGGGAATAAAAAAAAATAAAGAGTAAGACAGCATCAGCATCCCCACCAGGATCGGGAAAAGGAATCCTTTCGGGAGAGGCTGTCTTGTGAGCCGGAGCGCAAAGAAACAAGCTCTCCCAGAAACGGGAGCGCTAGAAGAGCGGTGATGAAAAATAACTGTCAATAATTCATTCTAATGCAGTCGGGTCCTTTGATCGTGAATCTCACCGTTCTTTGCCTCCCTTCCACTGCTATCTGTAGGAAGACGCTGGCGTAAACCTCGGTTGGATCTTTCCACCCCCTCCTTTCGAGAAAGGGGTGAAGAAGGGGGCAGGAAGAAAAAGGTTCCGGGTACGAAGCACGTGTCAAATGAGATGCTTAGAAAGAGCAGATGGCTTCTCCGGAAACAGAATGGAAACTTCTTTTTTCCCCTATGGGCACAGAATTGAGCACACTAGGATTCTTTTTGCAACGAACGGGGATACAGGAAGAATTGGGATAGGAGGTTTCGAGTGTGCGCCATTTAGGACCACTAGGACTACCTGTAATCGCTGTACCTGTTAGATGGCGGTTTGCTTCAAATTTGTATACCTGATAACGCTTAATTTTTGGAATAATCGACTGGCTTTTTTTTAAAAAAATTAAACTCATAGTTTTCACGTTGAAGAAAAAAAAAAATCGCCATTAAAAAATAGAACAAAAACTTAGCAAAATGAGATATAATAATTTTTTTTTTTTTTTTTTTAGTTTATTTAAATATTAGGTAACTTTTTTATATTAGCAGATACTTCAGGAAATTGTAACCTAGAGGCTTGTAACTTGATAAAACATTTATTCTGATTGCTGTAAGAACAAATACAAAAAGGACAATCATTTCACTCGTTCTCTTCTTTTGAGCATCCAATGCTTTTTAAAACAGAAAATTTGGAACATTAAAGTGATTTGGTGAATCAAAATTAACAATTAAATAATCTCGAATGTAAAATGAAGCATATATTTCGTTGGAAATATTTTGTCCATTACTAATTTAGGTTACCACGATTTTATGCGTAAAATTAAAAATACTTAGGACAATAATTTAATCTACAGTTTTCGTAATCAACTTTTTCTTTTTCTGTTACAAAATATAGTTTAATTCCTTAAATAAGTATTCTGAATGCGTAGGTTAACACAAATACGAATTATAATTTATAACAATCCTTAAATATAACAAAATTCAACTACATCAAAGACCATTAATCATAAATGCAAGTGTTGTTTCAATCTTTCAGAATTCAAACCTACAAAAATTTGGTGTCTTAAATCTCACAATATTCGAAGTAACATGTGTTTAACTTAAACTAGTGAATATCCAAATTTAGTACTATAATATATTTTACATCACAAAAATTACTTGAATTTAAACAACCGTCAAATTAGAAGGTCGTGCAACTCATTATATTGTGCCATATATCTATTTAACAAGAGCCTGATGGCCGAGTGATTAGCGTTCTGTCACAGGTTTGGGTTCGAGTTCCAGAGGTGTCTTGGATGTTTGTAGTAGTTCGGAATCCACTTTAAAGCTGTAGATGCCAGTCTCATGTGACTGTAAGAGCGTCATAGAGCCAAGTTAGACTTCTACCTATGGGTGCTCCATCACAATAGTAGGTCTCTGACTAATATGACTGTTGGGAGCAGGGATGACAGCCTTATTCCGTTAAAAGAAAGCATCTCCTGTCTCGAAATCTGCCAGTAAGTAAACAGCATTGGTTCACCATGGAGGTGTTGCGCTGATTATGACTTCTTGTTAAATAGATCATCAAGATAATTCATTCATGCACATATCTGGCGGTAGATCTTTACATATTCTACTTAATGTTCTAAATTGACCAAACTAGCAAGCTTCATTGCTATTATTTTGACAGTTAAATATACGCTAAATATATGTTTCAAAATTCCCCAAAAAAAAATTCTGCTTATAAGTTGTTTTTCTTTTAATTTTTCAGATAAAAAGGATAATAATCAAAAATGCCAAAAATCAAAACATGGATATTATTCAACACATTTGAAGAATGGATGCAAACACAAAGAAATATTTCATCTATCGATCAGAAGGATGATAAAAAGCTGTGAAGGCGAGACCAAAGATGGAGATCGCCGGTTCCCCGTTCAAGTGTTTTCTCATTTCGATGCAGAGTTCCCGTAGCCTCACGGCGCTACCAACATTACTCGCACAAGCAGCTCCAGTACAAACATCGGCAACGGCCCTTCGACTTAAAATAACGAAGGCCCGATGCGACGACTTAAAGAGATTGAGACTCTCAATGCAAATACGAACCCTCCCCCCTCTACGCTCGAAGAGTGAAAAATAAAACGCAACACAAAATAAAATAAGACTTCTCAAATATTCCGTTTTTATTATTGGAAACGTGAAACTCCCGACTCTGCGCCGAAGGGTGCATTAATTCGGTTAAAAGGTTGGCACTTTTCCCTTGCACCAGAAAAGATCTCCGTCCAAGTCTGGCTATTAAAAATCGGTAAATGAAATGTTGACTCGGGTCTTCGGGAATCGGTATACGCTGGAATGAGTTTCTCAATTAGAAGCTCGATAAACGGTGCGACTCCTTTTAAAGGGCTTCCACAAATAAGCACGAGTCTTTTCTTTGGGCCCTGTTTGTTTATTTTATTTATTTTTTTACAATTTCTTCGCTTTTATAGGAGTAAGCGATTGTTTTTAACTTATTGAGGTTTTAATTTAAATCGACGCGTTTGCCCTAATGGATACGATCGCTTTATAAACATTAGAAAATATAACGTTGATTAAATAAATAAAAGTTCAAAATCAAAAGATCAAAACCCCATAAGCGAAGATGATTTGGTTTGTTCGCTCGTCATTTTATGCACACTTTATGCTAATTAGACCGAGACCTACAGTTTAACGTAGATTTCGAACCTGAAGCCTGTGGTACCAACGGCCAGAGCGCTAGCCAATTGCCAATCAGGCCGCTAAGCGAAGTTGAATAGAAAGCTTCCGAGTTTATACCAGGAATAGACACGACACGATAATTCTATGGGCATTAGGATGGAAAGTAGAGGTTGCCATCAATTAGCCTAACAGTATTCTTTCAAAATTATAATGGTGATATAGTAAAATGTAAGTGACGAGTAGCAGAACTCTCACGGTGCATCTTGAGTAATGCTGAATCTGTTACTTCAAATGACCACACGTTAAAGTCGGCTCAGCAATGACATTTAAAATGCTTTTTATGCTTGTTGCTCTGCGGTCCGTTTTTGCACACTTTGGACTAAATTAGACTGGGGCATACAATTTAACATGGTTTCCGAACCACTAGTAAACACCCATGCCACCGCCACGATTCAAATCTTAACACTGTGGTATCAACGGCCAGAGCGCTAACCAATTGGCTTATCAGACTGCGCCTATAAGCGAAGTTAAATCGAAAGCTTCCGCGTTTATGTCAGAAATAGACACGATAATTCTATGGGTATTAGTATGGAAAGTAGAAGTTGCAATCAATCAAAATGGTACTCATGGGGTATTCATTCAAAATTATAGTAGCAAAATGAGAATGAAAAGTAGCATAACTCTCATGGTGCACCTTGAGTAGTGATGAATCTGCTACTTCAAATAACCACATGTTAAAGTTGGCACAATAATGACATTTGGAATGTCTTATATTTGTTTGTCGCTCTGCGGTTTTTTGCACACTTTGGACTAAATTAGAGTGAGACCTACAGTTTAACGTGGATTCCGAACCACTCACAAACATCCATGGCAACGGCAGGATTCGCATCTGAAGCCTATGGTATACCAAAGGCCGGGGCGCTACCCAATTGGCCATCAGGTCACTGTTTTTTATGAGGAAAACATAAAAGGATATATTTAGTGGGAAAACATAAAAGATTTAGAAATCATCAATTTCATCAGTAAAGACTTATGAAATCGACGTAATATCTGATAATCGAATTACATCTGATATTCAAAAGACTTATGAAATCGAATGTAAAGCAATCCACAAATTTCAAAGAAATAATTTTTAATTGTTTTATCATTTACAGCAACTTTTTCGTCAACTGCAATTAAATTTATAAACAATACTGATCCAGACTGATGAGTTTTAATTTTTCGTATCATGAAAATAATTATCATCGATAAATGTCAGATATTTTGTAAATATTTTACTATTTTCATTTTCTAAAAAATTTCAAAATATAAAGAATTTCCATCAGACTCGAAGGTCACCCAAACAACCAAAAAAGACAATTATGTTGTTAGGCTGAAAATTATTAGGATTTATAAAGACAATTATTTGTTATGATATATAATAAGTTAGATGTTTGTCATAAAACAAATATTCTTGCAATGACTTATGAATTCAATTATGAAAATTATGAAATAAATTCTCAAATTATTACATATATTAATTTACAAAATTATAATGTGGAATTTTCTGTTAATTATTTTATGCATTCACAATATAAATAGAAAAAAAAAACCTAAATGAATATAAATTAGGTCAGGATTCTTTGAATTAATATTATATTATTATTATTGAAAATTAAGGATTATATTTAAAGGAAAATAATTTTAATATTTAATATAATATTCATTCAGAATTTTTTTACAGACTTTCAATGTTAGACGAAAATAATAATAATAATAATAATAATTTATAAAACCTTTTGATTACAATTATCGTTGATTTTAAATTTAATTCAGCATTTTTCGATAATTAATTTAACATAAAATATTTTTGTGACCTAATTCTTTTTATATAATATATATCGTTTAACTATGCCATATTAACCAATATTAAATAGCTTCAAAAATATTAACGTAATCCAATTATTAACGTTAACAAAATTTTATTTTCAAATTGCTGAAATATTTGGTAAATAATTGTTATTAAAATAATTTAGTGAATTTAAAATTAATTTCCCGTGCCATTTTAAGAAAATTAAAGTAAACAAAGAATGATATTTCAGAGAAAAAAATTCTTACCTGTTTGTGCATTTCGACATTCAAGCCATACGACATTTCATAGTACTGAAAAGAGAAATAATGATTATTAAAGACATAAATATGAAAAAGTTGAAATGATCTATCCTTTGAAGGTTCAATTTAAAAAAAATATTTTTAATTATTTTTAAAAAATAAATAATAATAAAAAAAAATTTAAAATAATTTTACTTTAAAAATAAATTTAATTTAAAATTTTTTTTAAAAATGCACCCTTTATCCTTGAAGGACAGAAAGGATGCTAGAATCAAGATTTTAAACCATATTTAAAACGTTAATAATTTATTTTTTATTATTTATTTAAAACCACTGATTTAAAATATAAACAAACATTTTTAAAATTAACAATAAATAAAATACGCATTAAAAATGAAATTTCAAAACCACTGATTTAAAATATAACCAAACATTTTTAAAATTAACAATAAACAAAATACGCATTAAAAATGAAATTTCAAAAACCACTTAAAATTCTCAAATAAATCCTATTATTTTACAAAAATAACAAAAAAAAAAAAAATAATAATGATAATTACGGCTATCCTAGAAATTAATTGAACAAATAAACCATTATTGTATGAATTATGTTGCTGTTATATAAGTCTAAACAAATTTTTAAACTTCAAAAACTTTTTTACACTGAAAAAAAAAAAAAAGTGATTTAAAATTCAAGAATTTCAGATTTTATTTCTACAAATCAAAAGAATTATAAAAACAACTTCATCTTTTTAGCTGATTAATATCAAATAAATTCGAGATTAATGTGAAAAATATGCATAAAAATACTTTAAAAAATAAAGGTAATTTTATAAAATATTTAAGGTAAATTGAGAAAATATTATGAAGATAAATTGATAAATATTATTAAGGTAAATTGAGAAAATAGATACTAAATAATAATACTAAAGGTAAATCGATAAAATATTTTTTTACATTTATACCCATAAAATAAATACATTTTTATCGAAGAAATAGTTCTTTTAAAATTACAAGATTAAGTAATAGGGGGGTGAATGATGTTAGCAGAAAAACAAAAAGGATAAAAATATGTTACAAAAAATGAGGCAATGGTATACATTAAACATTAGTATACATACATTAAACAACAACGTCAAATACAACATCATCAAATTGCTTTATATATCTCAACAATCGTCAAGTTTCACGACGTAAAACTAAAAATGTATCTCTGTAAAACTGTGATAGTGAAATGTCACAAAATATTGTAATAAATACAGAAATTTTCAATACCAAACAAAATGACAGACTAAGGGAATTTTCACAATGTATAATATTGGAAGCTTTGAACATTTTTTCCCTCCATGAATTTTATCCCTAAATAAAAATCCCAGTCACAAGTCAAATGTTTACTATCTGCATTGCTCGTGTCTCTGGAGTACATGAAAGAGTTTACTTACTACCTACTTTTTCGTGACTCTCTTTAAGATATTTTAAACAAAAAGTAAACAACAAAATTCACTTTGATCTAACTGGAAACAACGATTAAATAAATTTTATTTATAAACTTAACAAAGAACTAAATTCGGAAAAGAATTAAAAATAACATTATAATAACTTGCCTTTGATGGGAAGCAAGTTGTTAAAATTTTATATAAATATTATTAACCATTCGATTAAAATGTAACTGTTCGAAAATATTTTAAGTTGCAAAAATTAAAAAGCAATCTAAGAGCCTGCTGGCCAAGTGATTAGCGAAGTGGTGGAAGTGGTGCGAAATTCACTGTAAGGCGTAGGTCACGGTCTAATATGACTGTAGAGTGTTGGGTGTAAGACTGACAACCATACCACGGAAAAAGTCTGAGTCAAGCAGCCAAGTCAGGCTTCTACCTAAGATTGTTCCATCACAACAGAAGCTGCCCCCTTTTCCTCCTTCTATGAGACCACGTGGGTTCTTGGACTTGGTTTAGATGTTGCTGTCTACCAAGTGGGATAGTTTCGTTTGTCACTCTACAGTCATTTTGTCCACATTTTGGGCTAATTAGATCAGGACTTACAGTTTAACGTGGATTCCAAATCACTAACAAACGAATCACTAACACACTTTAATTAACAAATGAAATCAGAGACAAGTTTACCAATGGAACACAGAGTAACTTCCATTTATTTCTATAACTATTATTATTAACTATATAGTGAACCCATACTAATAGCTAACTATATAATAAACATATAATTATTTATGGTAAGATTAATCTTAGATTTGGACAGAAACATAAAACAAAAATAATATAATGGAACTATTTTCACTACTAAAACCTTTTACTATTTTAATTATGATTTAAATTTAAATTATTGATGTGTTCCTGTTACTGCATATTCAAGAATCCTCTCCAAATATTTCTGAAAGCTTAGCATTTTACGTAATTTGTAATTATGTACTGATTTTGATTTAATGATTTTGTAATGATTTGCTATTTTCAAACTGATAGCTTTGAAGGTTATAAAAATTAATATGCAATCTTTTCAGCATAATAATAAAAATTAATTTAATTTCCTTCAATTAAAAGAATTGAATACATTTTACTTTAATTTTACTCTACATTTATTTTTTAACACAAGTCTAACAAAACTAGGAAACCTTAGTTTATAAAGATCAATTTCAAATCTAATTAAAGATATGACAGTAAAATAATTCAATTTATTTTAATTAACGAATTCAGAGACTAATTTACCAACGGAATGCAGAATACTTCCAGTTATTTCTATTATTAATTATATAGTAAACACATACTAATAATAATTCAAATAACATATAAAATTGGGGTCACTACAAAATTTAAAAACAAAAAATTTCTAAATTAAACTATGCTTTTAGAAAAATAAAAATATTAGGGTTAAATATTCCAAAAAGAATTTCAAAGTCGGATAAAGTTGTGTGATATTTTTGTTGTTGTTATATAAAGTGATATACTAAATAAAAAAAAAAAAAAAGAAAGATTTAAATGCTATAGTATTCCAAGCACTGTACTTGGTTAGACTTGACGAACAGTTCCTTTGAAATCAAATTTTCTGATCTGTCTAATTTACCATCAACTAAACATATAGTTTATATAATAAACATATAGTTATTTATGGTAAAATTAATCTTAGATTTAAACAGAAACTTAAAACAAAAAATAATATAATGGAACTATTTTAACTGCTAAAACCTTTTACTATTTTAATTATGATTTTAAACTTAAATTATTGATGCGTTCCTGTTACTGCATAATCAAGAAACGTCTCCTAATATTTCTGAAAGCTTTGCATTTTATGTAATTTTAATACGCCAGTGAATGAACTGCAAGAATAATTTCATCAATATATAATTCTGTACAAAGGTAGAATCTCAGCAACTGCAGCCCTAAATTAATCAACAAATGAATTCACGTGACCACGCCAGCAAACCCATTTCATTAATTAACGGTTAGATAGAAGTAATGTTACAAGTTTAATGCAATAAAACACGATATCAGATGGAAGTCTTAATTAAATCAAGTTAGCGCACCTTAGATTTAAATCAACATTTTAACGTATTTATTAAACTACTTACCATAACGTAATGTCGCTGCATTTCTGTTTTCTCACTTGCTAGTTTCTCGCATTCAAGTTTCAAACTAGAATAGAAAAAAATAAATATACATTAATTAAATTACAGTCTATATCAATCCGCTTTTTGAAAATTTATATGAAAAACTTAGTATTTCAAATAGTATGGAAAATTGGGGTTGATACAAAATTTTAAAACCAACAATGGAAAAAAAAAAAAAAAAAAAATCAAACACAGTTTCAAAATTAAGCCAATCTTTTAGAAAAATAAAACTTTAGGGTTAAATATTCAAAAAGAATTTCAATGTCGGATAAAATTGTATGATGTTGTTGTTGTAGCAATGTATTTGGTTAAACTTTAAGAACATTTCCACTGAATTCAGTCAAATTTTCTGATCTGTCTAATTTACCACCCACTGGTTTTACGAAATATGCCACACAATTTCTAAATTAAGCTAATCTTTTAAGAAAAATAAAAACATTAAGGATAGATATTCAAAAACAATTTCAATGTAGGATAAAGTAGTGTGGTATTTTTTGTTGTTGTATAAAATGATGTGCTATCTAAAAAAGACTAAATGTCATGATGTTCCCAGAAATGTATTTGTTTAGACTTGACGAACAGTTCCACTGAATTCAGTCAAATTTTCTGATCTGCCTAATTTACCACCAACTGGTTTTAAAAAATATGTACAAACACTTTAAAATTTCAAATTTTCCTTTTCTAATTTTTGGGATTATTTCAAAATTTAAAAAAACAACAAAAAAAAAAAACTAACACTTCTAAATTAAACCAATCTTTTAGAAAAATTAAAACATTAGGATTTAATAATCAAAAACAATTCCAATGTCGGATAAAGTTATGTGGCATTTTTGTGGTTGTTGTTGTATAAAGTTAAATGCTATCTAAAAAAGACTAAATGTCATGATGTTCCAAGCAATATATTTGGTTAGAACTTGACGAACAACTCCTCTGAATTCAGTCAAATTTTCTGATATGTAATTTAGCATCAACTGATTTTACGAAATATATACAGCGTAATTTTTAAATTAAAATAATCTTTTAGAAAAATAAAAACATTAGGGTTAAATATTGAAAATGAATTTCAATGTCGGATAAAGTTGTGTGGTATTTTTGTTGTTATAGTTGTAATTGAGTAAAGTGACATGCTATCTAAAAAAGGACTATGATGATGTTCCAATCAATTTATTTGGTTAGATTTCACGTACAGTTCCACTGAATTTAGACAAATTTTCTTATCTGTCTAATTTACCATCAATTGGTTTTAAGAAATATATACATACACTTTAAGAATTACGTAATAAAAAAATTAAGAATTATGTATATGGGGACTAATAAATCTATTTTTGTTTTCTGGCATTACATTTTTTATACATTTTCAGATCAAGCTTATTAAAATAGTTCATAAAAACGAAAAAATATTTTGTAATTTTTGAATAAAAATAATATATACTATTTATACCATTCCTACATATGAAAAACATACCAAAAGAAAATTGCGGAAGTAATGAAACACAGTAGGATTCACAACGATTTTACACGTTACGAATTGTTCACTTTCTAGAAGCAAGCGTGACAAAGCGATATGGCGATTTTTTTTTTTTCGATAATAGTCACGGACTAGTAAAACCAAACAACTACGTCAACATATTGTTAATGAAAGACAAATTTAAAAAAAATATTTACACATTTGTTCACGTTGCTAAGCAATGCTTACGCGTTAAACTTAAATTGCTTTTTATTTTAGTTACGTTTGAATAATGAATTGATTTCTGTGATAAGAATGTCAATTTAGCTCCGTATTCTAAAAAATTAATTAATCCTTCTAAAAATAAATTATTTGAATATAAGATCATAATTATAGAATATTAAAATTTATAACATTAACAAATAAATATTCAAAGTTAATTCTTCCGTTCAATAACATCCACTTAGAGAAATTCCTATAGACGTATATAGAGTATCAAATATTTGCATTACTTAATAGTCATTGATTTATAACAAAATTAAAAAGAAAACGAGTAATGCAATATTAACAAAAAATTATTCAGATGAAACATTGTATCTTATAAAATGAAGAAGTCGAATCAATTTTTTTTTTGGAACCGCTACTGTTAGTTTATTCATCATAAATGCGTAAAATATATATTGAAAAAATATATAGTTGTTGTTATCTACTACATCTGGAAGTTAATTTCTCTTAGGTAACAGAAATGGTAGGTAAAAAATTGGTAAATAATAATAATAGGTAATGGTAGGTAAGATTTTGATTGATTTGTCGCTCTTCGGTCATTTTTTGCTCACTTTAAGGCTAATTAGATAGGGACCTACAGTTTAACGTGGATTCCGAACCACTCACAAACATCCATGACAACAGCAGGATTCGCATCTGAAACCTGAGGTATACCAAAACCGGTGAGCTACCCAATTGGCCATCAGGTCACTGTTTTTTATGAGGAAAACATAACTCACTAACGAATCACTCACTAATGAACCACTCACTAACTTTCATACCACCCCCAAAATTCGAATCTGAAGTCTGTGGTACCAAAGTCCAGAGCGCATGCTAATTGGCTGTCAGGCTGCATTATGGTAGATAATATTAAGTAAAAATTATGGGATTTCTATTGTTACTTAAAGTGATTTATTGAATTATGTCTATCGATCTCTGTATATATAAATTTTCAATGAAATATATTAAGCTGTAATAAAAAAAATTTTTGCAAGATATCAAAATACAAATCAACTTCGATAAATTCAATATTATCCAAATTCATCAAAAACAATTAGCAATGAATTCATGAGTCTGTAAATAATTTGGTTAATCAGGGGTTTTAAATTGTTTGGCTCAACGGTTTTTTTTTTTTTTTTTATTTTAAGAGCAAAACTATAAAGTCCCTTTTCTGGAATAATGATTTTGAATGAATAAAATAAATCAACTATATTAAAAACTATTTAAAAAAACAGTAATGATACATGTGCTTCATTCCAGACACATAAAAAGTATATAACTTTCGAATATTGTCGCTATTTATCATAAATAAAATTATTATGCGCAAGAAAATAGTGATATTTCTACCGGTAGTCAGACAGAAATAATTTATATTATAATTAACTGCACACATTGTTATGATATATAGAGGATTTAGTTTGAAGTAAGTGAAAATAAAGATTTTTTTTATTTTTTAATTTACAGACATCTTCGAGTCCATAAAACACTGGTTAAGAACCTATGGTGTAAATATTATGTGAATATATTAGTTTATATTAGAATTAATATATATATACATATATACACTCATGTCCATAAATTAAGGATAATTCAGAATTACATAGAAATTGAACTCTAAAATAAAAATTTCATCTGTAGAATTATCACACACATCTTGGAAGAAGAATATTCAAATTACAGGAAACCACCAGATGCCGCGGATAATACGTCACAATGACGAGAGTGTAAGAGAGGGGTATATAAGGAATGGTGGCAAAGAAGTAAAATTGTTCACAAGCGCTTTAAAGCCTTTCAGTGCAATAACCGCATAGTTATGGCACAAAGGAAGCATTTGATGATTTTTTACGTGGTAGAATTATCGGACGACTGGAATGTGGACGTACCCAGCTGGAAGTATCCGAGGAACTTGAATCGCCCAGAGTGTCATCTCCAGGCTTTGGCAACGATTCCAAGAGCATGTATTGTGGACAACGCAACAGTGGTCTGGTGTGATGTTTTCCGACGAGTCCAGGTTTAGTTTGCAGTCTGATTCTCGCCGGACTTTCATATGGAGAGCCAGGTACCCGTTACCACCAAGAGAACACCATTGAACGACACCGTTACGGTGGTGCAGGACGGCTCGTTTGGGGAGGAATTATTCTTGGTTCCAGAACTGACCTGCATGTTCAGAGTGTAACGATGACAGGCCACATCTATCGGGATGTCATTCTGGAACAACATGCACGTTTGTTTCGGGGCGCCATGGGTGCTGAATTTCTGTTTATGGATGGCAACGCCCGTTCTCACCGTGCAAACATTGTAGACGAATGCCTTCAATTGGAGGATATCACCCGTATGGATTGGCTAGCATACTCACCGGACTTGAATCCAATAGAGCATGTGTGGGATATGCTTGGCGGACGAATTGCAGCCGTCATCCCCCTCCCACCTGTCAACCGGAACTTCGGAGGGCATTGCTTGATGAGTGGTGTAATATTCCCCAAGATCAGATTGATAATTTGATACTCAGCATGCCTAGGCGTTGTAAGGCCTGTATTGCATCGTCCGGAGACATACTTCATATTAACCATCATACTAACCATGTTATACTGTTTTTTGTAAATACGTTCTTTTTTAAAATTTGCTCAGGGAACAAAAATCGCATTTTTTATTAATTATGTCCAACATATAGCATCTTTTTTGTTCTTTACCTTTTTTGTTTAATAAATAGACTTTACAAATAAGTCAACTTTGTTTTGCTTCTGTCTCTTTCTTTGCCTGAACTTCATTATCCTTAATTTATGGACATGAGTGTATATATATATATATATATATATATAATATTAATATGTGATAAATTAGTTTGAAGTCAGTAAAATGAAAGATTTTTTTTTTTCTTTCTAATTTACAGACATCTTTGGGTTCATAAACCACTGGTTCAAAATCTATGGTGTAACTAATTTCATATTAAAAGAAACATAAGTTAGCCTATTATTGTTAAGAACCTATGGTGTAAATATTATAAATAATTTAATTTAAATATTCTGTTGCACATTATGTTAATAAATATTCAACACTTCTCTTCGATGGTTTTTCTGGAACTCGGAATTTCTTTAAACAAATTCTATCTGAAAAAAATTCTATCGATTTAAAAAAATTCTATCTGATTATCAAATGAATTGATACTAAGTTAAACTTTGAGGGTCCTTAAAAGGTAATTTCAAATTAATTTCAAAAGGGTGTTTCAATGAAATGGCCAATATTTAAATATTGAAGTATTATAAATATTAAACTAATCTATGGTTTGAAATACTTGACTATTATTCGCATTACATAGAGTTATTTTATACATATTAATATATAATTTAATTTCGCTTTCATAACAAAAACTTATACATCTAAATATAAGATAGAGTTCATTGAAGAAACAGGCTCTTTTTTTTGAGAATCTAACCAACTCTAAAGAAAAACATCAATTTTCCATTAATTTCCAGAATAGATTTTACAGATTTTTATTTTTTTTCATAAATACAAATAATAATAATAATAATAATATAAAAGCAATTTCAAATGATTTCATAAAAATACTTCAAAATAAATTTACATTTTAAAAAAATGTCTGATTCTGAAAATATTACATCAAGTCGAATTTGTTAGCCTAAATTTCCATAATCATGGTGTTGGATTATATAACATAACGGCTTTCAAGTTAAAATAGTTTTTTGAAACTATTAATAATGTAGACGTCTATAGTCCTACCTTACAATTATAATATATACTTCATGGATTATGTACTATGAAATGGAGCTACAATATTCGAACTTCTTGTATTTTATAAAATATCTGGAATAAAGACCATATATATTAATATTGTGTTGTATTTTGTTAATTGTTTTTAATACAGTATGTATGATGATGTTGAAGATTATTGAGCTCACTGGCTCCGTCAGGGGCCCCATCTCCGGTGGTGTCCAAACATAAAAGAGTGAAAAACATACGCAATGCCAAGAAGTTATGGGAGTAAGTGAGAACAAAAAAAGTATAAAAATTAAAAAATTGAATTTAAGTAGGAGGTTAGAGTAAAATATTCCTAGGTCTTTTAAAATTAGAGTGCTGTTCATATTGTTTGATCTCTTGAATGGAAAGATGGTGGTGGTTCTCAATATTATTGAAGAATATTTCTGAAAAAGCTTTTCCAGTCCTGAGAAGTAGCAAAGAGGTGCATCTTTGAATATCATCGTTTCTCATGAACCTGTTGGCATTCTTTATTTGTCTAATAGTCATATTTTGTTGAGCTTCCAAGATTTTAGTTTTATGGTCAGGGCATAGGCCCATACGGGGCAAGTATAAGTGAAAAGAGGTCGAAGCATAAAGGTGAAAATCAGAAGTTTATTATTTCTGCTCATACTGAATTTCTTGCAATGAGGGTTAACTGTTAAAATTAAAATTAAAAAATTTAGATGTAGATGAAGATAAATTCCAAGATATTTTATTTCTGATTTCCTAAGATAAGTTGGTTTTCCAGAATACGGCCAATTTATTTTATATTTTTATTCTTGCTGATGAAAACTGCTTCAGTTTTGTTAAGAGGTCTGATAGCCAATTGGGTAGCACTCTGGCCTTTAGCTTACCATAGGTTTCAGGTCCGAATCGTGGCGGTGGCATGGATGTTTGTTAGTAGTTCGGATTCCATGGTAGGCTGTAGGTCCCGATCTAATTAACCAAAAGTGTGCATAAAAATGACCGTAGAGAAAACAAAACCAAACTCGATTTTGTTAACGTTAAGAGCAATTTTCCACTTGTCATACCATGTAGAAAATATAGCATATGGTATAACATTATGTAATATTTGTATTTTAAATAGATTATTCTTCAATTAGTTTTTAAAGATCCAATCGATGAAATATAGATAAGTTCTAGACTACTATGATTGGATATCCTATATAAAGTGAACTATCCTACCACTCTTAGATGGATAAAATAATTACTAAGTTTTCTCTTTACATATATATTCTCGTTTTTACCATGTTAAGTACTATTTTTCCCATTCTTCGTGGGCTAAATTACCAGGAAACCGTTTTTCTTAGTAAAATTCTCGGTTTTGATATATTGGCGATTTAACTAACCTAAATAAAATAATGTAAGAATATTTTTCTACCGTTCGTATACAAATCTCTATACACACATTTGCATTTTCATTTTCGGCATGTTATTGAGTACACTAAATTGGGTATCTAAATATTTTTTCATCTTTCAGGGGGATAAATTGCCTAGGAAAACTCTTTCCTTTTTATGTTTTCGTCTTTTATATACTAGTGACTTTAAAAAAAATACCAGATTTCTCTACAGTTTTATTGAGATTATCGAAATTCTGTTCATAGTCTCATGATAGAACTCATGTTATTGAGAATATCTCAACTTTGTAAAGCTAGGATCATTCAAAGAGATTGGCTGGTCTGACTTTAACATTAGATATATATGTAAATAGGCGTACTTTATAAAAATAGATCTTTAAAGAACTGATCACCATAGAGAGATGTCTCTCTTGAAAATATCTCTGTATTACTAAATCGTTGTAGACTCTGGTAATCAAACATTTAAATTCAGATCTTCTTTGATAAACAAAGTTTCTATGCAATTTAGCTTCTTCTAACTTTCATTGTTATTTTCACAGCAGAGTTTTTAGATGTAACAAAAATATTTATGACGGTATTAATACTGTCTTACATGATAAATTAGTTCAAGTATAAAATTGGTCTTGTGCTTTTTTATAGTATGAAGGTTTTTACAAAGTATTACTTTTCCCTTGTTATTTTTTCGACCCGTTTCAAACTACGTAGATATACTAACATAAAAATTGCTAGACTAAAATGGGTGTAAAGGAAATTAGTAGAAATATAACTCGCATTCGTCAAACACTAACAGCCTATATGGTACTTTAACTGCAGAAGCTGTTACTGCCATCAACCCTCACGAAAGACATTTTTGTACATTAGTGATGACTTAATACTGTCTTTCATGATAAATTTGTTCAAATCTAAGATTGGTTTTATGCTTTTATAGTTTGAAGGTATTAATTTCCCTTGATGTTTTTCGACCCGTGTAAAACTACGATATACTAACATAAAAATTGCTAGATCAAAATGGGTGTAAAGCAAATTAGTAGACATACAACTCGCATTCGTCAAACACTGACAGCTTATACGATACTTTCGCTGCGAAGCTGTCACTCCCATCAACCTTCGACAGACCTTTTTTGTGGATCATTAAAAAACGGTGAGTTTTAAAAGACATTTGCGGTACGTTTCGCACCATTCAACAACGTTCCATTGCCTAGGAACACTCTTTTTTCCTTTTCATGTTTTCGTCTTTTTGTATACTAGCGACTTCAATACTGTCTTTTATGATAAATTTGTTTAAGTCCAAAGGATTAAGTTCGAAGGATTTTACAAAGTATTACTTTCCCCTTGATATTTTTCAACCACACGATACACTAATATAAAAAATGCTAAACTAAAATGGACTTAAAGCAAATTGGTAGACATACAACTCGTTCATTCGTCAAACACTGACAGCTTATGCGGTACTTCCACTGCGAAGTTGTCACTGCCATCACCCTCACGACAGACATTTTTGTATATTAGTGACTTAATACTGTCTTTCATGACAAATTTGTTTAAATCTAAGACTGTTTTTATGCTTTTATAGTTTGAAGGTAAAGAGAATAATTGCTGCTAATCGCTGCCTATTTGGTCTTAGAAACCAATTAAGATACCACCTGATTAAAAGAAGAACTAAAAATTTTACTGTACAAAAACTCTCATAAGACCAGTATTAACTTATGCATCTGAAACATGGTCATTAACAGCAAGAGAAGAGAAAATGTTGGCAATCTTTGAAACAAAAGTGCTACGAACTATTTTTTGTGGTATCAATGACAATGGAAATTGGCGAAGAAGATAATTTTTTGAACTTGACAAACTCTTTAGCAATATTGACATCCTAAAAGTGAACAGAAGGAGATGGGCCGGTCATCTCATGAGAATGGAAAGTGATAGAGCTGCTTTGAAAGTTTTCAATGCAACCCCTTTTGACAACGACAAGGGAAAGACCGAAAAAGAGATGGGTCGACTGTTTAGACTCTGATTTTAATGTTATTAAAATCAAAAACTGAGGTCCATGGTCAAGAGGAGAACAGCCTGGCTGGATCTTTTAAAGAAGGCCAAGGCCCACAAGGCGCTATCGAGCCAGTTATGATGATGATCGTTTGAAGGTATTAACTTTCCTTGATGTTTTCGATTCGTTTAAACTACGATATACTAACGTAAAAAAATTCAGACCAAAATGGGTGTAAAGCAAATTAGTGTAGACATACAACTCGCATTCGTCAAACACTGACAGCTTATTCGGTACTTTCGCTGCAAAGAAGCTTCGTCACCCCATCAAATTTCATGAAAGACCTTTTTTGTCTATCGTCAAAAACGGTGAGTTTTAGAAGACATTTGCGGTTTCCTTTGCACCATTCGACAACGTTCCATTGCCCAAAGGTGATTCTAATGCTGTCTTTACATGATAAATTTGTTCAAGTAAATTTTATGATTTCATAGTTTGAAGGTTTTACAAAGTATTACTTTTTCTCTAGTTATTTTTCGGACCCAGTTTGTATTATGAGATATACTAACATAAAAATGTTAGACCAAAATGGGTGTAAAGAAAATTAGTAGACATACGACGCGCATTCGTCAAACACTGACAGCTTATTCGGTACTTTTGCGCTGTGAAGCTGTCAAAGCCATCACCCGTCACGAAAGACCTTTTGAAGCTCGATCATCAAAAAACGGTGACTTTTAGAAGACATTTGCGCGGTGATTTCAAACGATTGCCATTCGACAACGTTCCATGAAAGGAAAATTTCTTTTTTCCTTTTATGCGTTCGTCTTTTGCTAGTGACAATGCTATCTTTCTTCAAGGATATTGTTCAAATTAAGACTGGTTTTTGTTCTGCTTTATGGTTTTTGAAGGTTTCAAACAAAGTATTATTTTTTCCTTGATAATTTTCGATCACGATACACACTAACATAAAATGCTAGACCAAAATGGGTGTAAAGTAAATTAGTAGGCGACATACAACCTCGCATTCGTCGTCAAACACTGACCAGCTTTCCTGCGAAGCTGTCACTCCTCAATTCAGCTCACGATAGATCTTTTTGTCGATCGTCAAAAAAACGGTGTGTTTTAGAACATTTGCGGTACGTTTCTCACCATGCCATTCGACAACGTTACATCGCCTAGGGAAAACTCTTTTTCCTTTTATGGTTTCGGTCTCTTTGTATACTAGTCAGTTAAATACACCTGTCTTTGAATGTTTACAATAAAAAAAAGTATTTACTTTCTCTTGATATTTTTCGACCCTTACGTTCATAGCTGCTATGTACTACTATAAAAAATGCTAGACCAAAATGGTGTAAAGAAAATTAGTAGACATACAACTCGCAAAAATGCGTCAAACACTGACAGTTTATTCGGTACTTTGCTGCGAAGCTGTCAAGCCCATCACCCCCTCACGAAAGACCTTTTTGTCGATCATCAAAAACGGTGAGTTTTTAGAAGGAATTTGCTGTACGTTTTCGCACCATTCGACAGCGTTCCATGCACCTGGAGGATCGATATCGTCCAGGGACCCTAGTCATAAATAATGGAAGGAGCCGATGAATTTGAGCGATACCCCGCAAATAAGTAAAATAAAGAGCGTAGTTAAAAGGCTTTTATTTTTTACGCACTTTTTTTTTTCTCCCCCTCCCATTTTTTTTTAATTTTTTTTTTTTTTTTTTTTCCTTTTTCCATCCTCTTAAAAATGCGAGCTTCAAATATTCTCATCAAGCGCTTTCTAATATCCACCGGTTAGAAGGTTCATTAAAAATATATTGCCAAACCGTACCCGCGAGCATAGAAAAAAAACGGCGCCTCCCCAGAATACCGCTTCCATCCTCCTGCCACAGAAAGAAACAGAAGAGTGGTGTGTGTAGAAAAAAATCTGCCACCCCAGGCGAGAAGATCCGGTGGATAGAGAACTGAAAGGAAGAGAAGAGGGGGGAATGGAGAAAAAAAACTGCTACTGTTTTTAGTTTTTTTTCTTTCTTTTTTTCCTCCTTGCTTTCCTTCTAATGTACGGGTGAAGCAGTCCTTGTTTTTAGCTCTTAAAATCTTAAAAACCATGTTTGTATTTTAAAAAAAAACCATTAATGAAAGCTCTTTTTTTTTTTTTTCCCTTGCTTTTTTTTTTTATTCCGTCTCTAAAATGAAAGGAGAGACAAAAAGAGGATGGAAAAAAAAGTAAATGAGAAAGAGAGAAAAAAAAAATCCAGCGCGTGGGGGTAGGGGATAGAGCGCGAAATGAAGACGGAGACACGAGCTGCAATAATAAAAAAACAGCAGTAAAAAAAAAAAAAAATTAAAAAAATCAAATCCAAATGAAGAGGGTTGAATCCAAGGAGGAAGGATGAAGAGTGAGGGTGGGGGTGGAGGAAGTTAAAAAAAAAAAAACCGATGGGGCTGCGCCCTTACATCGTTTTTAATAAGAACATTCGTTAAAAAGAAGCGAATGCGAGGTTTTTATGAGAAGCAAAATACTTAATGGAGAAGAAAGTCGTTACGGTCTGAGGCAGCACACAGTAATAACAAAACAACAAAAAAAAAAAAAAAAATAAAATTCCCAAAAAAAAAAAAAACAGAAAACTTGTTAAGAGATGCAAATGCATTTCGATTAAGAAAAACTCATTAACGAAGGGACGGGAACACGCCCCTCACCCCCAAATCCTCACCCCTTGCGCCAGAACTCTTGTCCTTCGATGCGCTTGCGACACGTGTTTGTGCAACTTCGCAATCCCCACCAGACTGACTCTTATTAAAAGATCCCCCTTCACTCTGGGAGAGGGGGATTTTGTTTTAATTCTGTGCTGCTGCATAGAGAGAGAAAGAAAAAAAGAAAAGAAGAAAAAAATTTTTGCCCCAGCCCACTTTTAATTCGATGCTGTATGCGTTTCATTCCTCCCTACCATTGCTTTTTCAGGCAATCATATGCAGAATGCAATTTCGAAAATAGTTTTAAGTGGACCATTCACTTTATCGGTTTTTCCGTTAACAGTGGATGGCAAATAATTGACGGCTAAGACAATGTGCATTATCATTTTCCTCCCCCTCCGACCCCAAAAGAGACGATTGATTTCGATCGTTTCCATGGTCCAGCCGCCATGATGATAGGAATATACGTTAATAGTCTATCTACACATCCCACCTTTAGAAAGATTACCAAACAAGTTTATAGGTATGTCATAGATTACCAATCCAACACCAATTTCGCAATTTGCTAATATTGAATGATGTGGTAAAATATGTTTGGTATCGTAAAAAGTAATTCATCTTGATAACTTTTTCTCATAAATATATAAATCTAGCGATTATGAATAGTCTTTTCTTTACACCGTAATTAACATACAATGCGTAAATACAATAGTCTGTAAGATAACTTTCTTTTTATTCATCTAAGGCGTCATGCCCCGCAATTATATCACGATTTAATTCTAAGGTATAAAAGGGATAAATGTATATTCTGAGCTTTTACAGTAAAACTGCACCATAACTGCGAATAGCATGGCAGAAATCAAAGGAGCTTTAAGCAGGCAGTCCAAAAATTATCTACCACAATCACCATATCGAACAAACCTACCATCGAGAACAGTTTACTCGTAAGCTAAATAGTCGCGCTATCATTAGATTACGATGTGGGTAGTTGCGCCAGGTAATATAGTTACATAACTACACAATAACAAATGAAAATCATCGCTTTTTTTTACGATTTGATTCATGCAGAGATAATTGATAGTATTTAAGCATATGTTAATTATGATGTAAGAAAAATCTCATTCATTAATGAAAAAAAAAAAAAAAAAAAAATGAAATGTACGTTTGGGGGAAAAGCTCCAAATGGGAAAATGGCTCCATAACTGCGAACAACATGGCAGAAAAGCAAAAACTACGATTGGTTCATGCAGAGATTTAAGATATTCAATTATGTGATCGCTCGTTCAAACTAAAACATGCTCTTCTGATAGTGAATCAAACAAAACATTAAAACTGACATAGTGCATCTCACATTTTTTGGCCATTACCAACATTTGATGAAATCCTGGCTTTTCTTTCATAAGGAATTAACAGGCCGCAATGATAGAATAAACAATCTCGGGTAAAAATTAGGCAAAAAAGCAATGACTTAACAGAAGTCATTCTTTTTGTACATACCATCAAATATAAAAGAATAGACGAAGAGCTCACTTTTGATCTGTTTTAAACAAATTCCGATGGGATTAATAGATAGATCTGATTTGGACAAATTCCGAAATAATTTTATATTTTCCTTTAAAAAACCGAGGTTTACCCTCTATCGCGTACGCTCGCCAAATAATTTAGAAGTCAAAGTTATTTTCGTCTACCTGTATCCATACAATTGCTGGCATTACCTTAAAGACACCGTGAAAGATTATATCAGTCTATATAAATGGAACAGGAGGGCCAGAAATGTAAAAAAAAATAAATAATAATAACCTTTACTTTATCAAATATAACCAAAGGCAATTTTTTAGAAGTATGTCTTAAATCGGTAGCACTATTTCAATAAACTAAATTAATGCGAAATATGCGTATGGGCATCACCTCATTGGTTCCAATTTTTTTTTATGGCATTAAAAATACACATTTCAATGATCAATAACTAAATTTTTTTATCTTAAGGCCGTTCTAAAACTGTCATGAATGAAAATTGTTTTTGGCTGCAATTATTCAACATCAACATCCATTTGAGCTTTAAAATTATAACCATTAATTGAAATATTTAATTAAAAAAAAAAACAGCACACGAGAATAGCAATTGAAATGATGTCCAAGTTTGTAAGTTAAACAACGTTGATTACTTTTTCTAAGATTTTATTTACTTCCTTTCTACCACCTTTAAAATTAAGAAGAAAAAAAGCCCCACTAATAAAAGGTCTGCATTGTCCAAAATAAGTCGAAATTATTTAAATGTTCCAAACTAACTATTAGACTAATTAAATGCTTCTTAGAACATTCTATGCTAGTAATCTGATCGCTACCTGCTTGCGAGGGCTGTTAGAGTTGTAATAGAAGTAAATTCAGCTGTCTTCAAACTCTAAAAGCGTAATTGAAGCTGTAAGGCGCGTAATGTTACACAAAGTTGAAATGCAGATTTAAACAGGGACTTGTTTCAAGTCGCATCGTTTGGATGTAGTTTAAAATAAATGACTCTGTTTCTACTGCGTAATTAAGCTCATCACTTAGCATTACGGTGATAAAGATGCATGCTTTATATCACTGAAATGGATGTGGTGGTGTAATTTTCATACTGCATACTGACAGGCTTGGTCTCGAAAACTCAACATAGAGGACTTACAATTCCATAATGTGACTAGCAACAGTAAATAAAAATGGATGAAATGCAGACAATTTAATTATAGAAGATTATTTAAATGTTCTTTTAAAACTTGAAATACTATACTGGTACTAAAGTAAAAATATCAAAATGTTGTTTATTTCTTGCTATTATTTTAAATAAGGAAGAAATCATTTAGAATATGACAATAACATTTTTGATAGGCATATGCATTTTTAACTTTCTAGAGTATATAAAAAAATATTCTGCCTTTAAACATCATGGTTTGATTTTTTGACAACCTTTAAAAGATGACAAATCCATAACAATTTCGTTTTGGGATATACAAATTTTCATTTTCTTATTGTGTTTCTTTAATCATATTCATAAGTTGGATGGTTTTATACAAATAAAATTAAAATAGTTAAGTTCTTTAATAATCAAGTCTCAATCCCAGATCTTGCTTTCAAAACAGTTAGACAAACTCTATGGTGATTGTGATTTCGTGTGTAAGCTGCTCGGATGGACAGTCAGGTTGTGTGGTTCTCCTATATCATATGAGTATGCGGGCAATTACACACACACACACACACACACAAACCAGGGACTTTTTTTTTTTTATTCCCTGCTGATGGGCTCTTCTTAGTACATGTGACTAAGCCATGAGTCCCGTATATGTATGGCCAAAAAAAATAAATATATATGGAATGTTAGCGTCAATTTAGAGTTCTCATCAAAAGGAAAAGAAAAATTGCTACGATTTAATAAACCCAGACCAATTGTTTAGAAGAAAGGAGGAATTTATTTCAGTAAATGAGTAAGGAGTAATATATGATACATCGTAACAAATAAACTTTATCAAAGTATTAATAAAAAGAAAACTAACTTTTACAACATTTGTAGTGCTTTGTAGTGTAGTGTTTACAACATTTGTGGCGTTTTAAATGAATAAATTCCTCGCATTATAATATCAAAAATTTGTTGTTTAGTAACTTTCATCTAAAGCAGTGATTTTCAAATCGTTTAGATACTTATAATAATAAAAAAAGTGAACATATTCTGACTGATACTAAATTACAGATACCTGTCGATAAATCTGACAATAAATACGCATTAACTTTGGAAAATATTCAGCATAAAGTATATTTTCCCAGAAAAATTGCTAACTTGAAATATCTTGAGTCTATATATATTCATGTCATATTCAAATTTTTTTTTTTACTTGGCATCATATGAAGTGAATCGGGCATGCCTATAATTACAGCTAGGAGAGTCTTGCGAATGACATGATGAAGGTACCCCTATGAAACCCAACATGTTCAGTAACTCATATCAGAAGATGGACCAAACGCGAAACATTCTCATAGTAGGCCTTTTCGAAAATGGAGAGAGATGACAGTTATTTAGCATTTTATAGATGGATGACGTACATTTCTTGCTAGATGAGTGAAGTAATTCTCAAAAAATGATGCAATAACTAGCAACCCTTATGCAAACGAGCACCCAGGCAGTTGGCTGGCGGACATGAGTGAAATGAATGCACCTTTTTTAAACTTACGGCAATTCCCATTTATGCCCAATTGTTTTTGTTAAATATTTAGTATCAACTGCTTTTCTCATCAATGCCAATCTTATCATCGCGTATGAATTTATTGATTAAGAAGGCATTTTTATTGGCTTAGCTGTATTAAATATTCACTGAAATATTGAAGATGGCATAAAAATGTAATCGATGGGCTAGCAAAAGAGAAAAGAAGACTAAATTTTAATTTATAATTTGTTGATGTAATTTTTTAGAAATTAAATTTTTATTCATAGTTTTAATGTTCTCTTTTTATGTACAAAAAAAAAAAAAAAAAAAATCTAAGTCAAAAGAGGTGGGTGCACGCTTTCCGTTTTGAATATGCTGTAGTATCGTTCAGTCAGAAAAGTCACTGTGTGTTGTGGTTTTACCATATCATTCATAATCGGTCCTTTGTTTATGAGAAGCGTTGAACCATGGGACTAAAAACTTGCACCATTAGAAGGGCATGGCATCATGATTTATTAGTTACCATTGCCCTTCCCAATCTACAGAAAAGCAATAAACAGGGCATAACGATTTTCATGCATGATGGAATACCGTACACAATATGCCAAATGACGGATTTACTACGATTAACGTTGGCACCAATCGCCTTTTTGAGCAGGGATCGCAATCATAAATGGCAGCCGCAATGACCAGAAAGCACACATTGCAATTTCTGGTAGGGCGGTTGTCTCAAACCAGGAGTCCATAGACTAAATTCTCGACCTTTACCAGCATTGACAGATACATAATGCAGAAAGTAACAGCCATTCTCTTGATATACTGTACCGAACATAATGCTGCAACTGCACTCAGGATTGTAATGCGGTCATAGTCATAGTGAGCATTTGCAATTGTAAATCGTACGGAAAGAAATGTTTTATATCAGAACTATTATCTCTTTCGTGTACTTTCACGAAGCCGTAGCAGCGGCCTCTATTACAGAGATTTTGAATAGAAAATTTTTATCATATACAAAATATCGTACCATGGTGAATATTAATCTATAAATTGTAGGTTCACCTGACAAATAGATCTCTTTTTTTAATCGCATTTCACTTACCGTAACAATATTCGATACATGTAATTTTTCATAGGACTCACAGGAACATAGACAAAATGTATAACAAATTAATAATAAAAATATTATATACTTTATATAATTTGAAGATAATCTGATAATCGTCCCTCCGTTCTATAACTGAATTAGAATTTCCGCCTATTTTTCGGAAATAAACTACCGTTCGTTTTTAAATGCTCTTCCGCACATTTTTTAAAAATAAAAACATTGTTTTCTATACATTTTCCAAATTTCATTTATTTGTATTGAAATAAGAAAATACAGTACGGTATACTGAATTTACATTCGATTAAAGCCTCATATACAGTATACGAGATCATTCAAAAGTAATAAATAATAAAGATTTAAAGAGGTAAAACAATTTTTAAGGGAAGTTATTTTAGAGATTTTACGGTATTTTTAGATCCCATTATATTAAACCAAACCCATTATTTATCAAATGTTTAATAAATTAAAAAATAATTACACTGACTTTTGTTTTCATGAAAAATTTTTACTTTCATTTCAAAGGTTTAGTTATTAGTTAAATTTATCACGAAATATTAAATATGTTTCAATGGCTACTTTAAAACTAGCCTTAAATGCATTTAAAATAGGAATAATCAGTATGCAAATCTTAATGCCAGAAAGCCAAGTTAAAAAAAAAGTGTTACTCATTAACTGTATAAATTACCTGTGTTGCTTATTGACTTTACTTATTAACAGTATTGAATTATTAAATTATTATAGTACTACAAAACAATAAACAAATAAGGGAAGGATAATTATTAAAATTAAATGAAAAATAATAAAATGGACACTCACCTGACTGTGTCTCTGGAACCGAGGAGCGATTCCGGAACAGACAGGTTTTGGAAAAGAAAAGAAAAAACACATTAAGGATTATAACAATAAATGAGAAAAACATAAAAAACGAAAAAATTATAATCAAAACATACTATGCATTTAGCCATTTTTTTAGCATTAAGTTATTTAAATTATAATATGAGTGACAAAATTATTTTTAAAATTTTAAGATTTAAGTAATACAGTATTGAATTATTTTTAAATGAGTGTTCAGATAATTAAATTTATGCATCAGCTATATGTCAAATTAAATTTCACACTTAACAAATCTTAAAATTGTTTTATATAAATAATTTTTGGCACATAAAATAAAAGAAAAACAGTAATTTCTTCTCAATGAAAAAATATTTTATTAATTAAAATTGAACAGTAATTTATATTAAAAATTATACATCGTCGAGATAAAAAATATGCAGCCAGTATAATATATTTTTACAATTTTATTTTTATTTATCTATGTACATTGTATCTTGTTATACAATATATGACATTTATTACTTTGTATTATTTAACTTTTTAAATATTTTTTTTTGATTTGAATTTTGAAATATTACTTTTTTTCGAAAATAAAATGAATTAAATTTCTATATTTAATTATGATATTAAACCATGCATTTATTTAATTTAGAATATTTGTATTTAAAAAAAAAAAACCCCATTATTGCTGTCTAATATTTCTGAAATTTTTTTTTTATAATGCTGGCTGTATTATTTGAGCCATATTATTGAGAACATTCAATTAAAAATCTTTAAATAATCCAGTTACATTATTTACTTTAAAAAGCATACATTCTTATTTGTTCGTAAAATTTATTGAAATAAATCATAAATTCAAAACAGGATTTTAAAACCAAGACGTATAATATAAAAATATAATATTTAATCGTATAATATAAATATATAATATTTAATCGTATAATATAAATATATAATATTTAATCGTATAATATAAATATACAATATTTAGTCGTATAATATAAAGAAGATACTAGGGCAATGTTTACAGACAAAAAAAATAAAGAAATAAGACATTTATAAAAAATTAAACAATAATTTTATTAGTTACAAAAAAGACAAAAGTTCTTGCAAAAGAAAATGATGTAACTATTTGCTACATTGATTTAAAAATTTAAGCAAATTACATTCAAAAAGTAATGAATTTAAAAATAAAAGTGCATTAAAACTTTTGGATTGATACACTAGTGACCAAAATTATGAAAATCTTTTGAGACATGCATTTTTGAAGTTTTAGAATCAACAATAATATATTCAAATATTATATTATAAATTATATATAATTATAAAGGTAATTTTCCATTGAGAGCATAATGCAATTTTAGATTCTAAAAAACGTTTTACGCTCTTAATTGTAAAAAAGAACTTCTAAAGCCTCTCAGTGGAATTAAAGCATATTGTGACATCTATTAGTATAAAATAATATCAGCAGATTTAATATTGTATTTTGATTGCATATTTTTTTATTAGTATGGGTAATAAGTGCAAGTTCAATTGAATTTCAATGAAACAATATCAGGAATAAAAAATTTAAAAAAAAACTATGTCAATCTAAAATTATTAGTGGAATGGTTCACAGCACTTATTGCAAAAATATTCCTATAATCTAATATAAAATATTACATAAATTAATAAATAGTGAACTTTAATAACTATGATAAATAATCTACCTTATTCTGAAAGATTCGACCAAGACTATTATATGGCTTATATAGTAACATTGTTACAATTTTCCAAAACAATTGAAACATGACAAAGAGCAGGAATTGGTAGAATTTGAAAATTTTATCATCACTAAAGAGGTCAGATGCTGACAATATTTATTTTGCTTCTAGTATATCTTTAATTATATACCCTATTTACAATTTAGAGCATTGCTCATACAATTCTTCTTGTATTTGTTCATACATACGTCATACATCCTCACACTCTTAAACACTGACAATGCTTCATAGCAAGAGTTATAAATTCAGGTAGCATGTTTTTGATTTGCGTATCTATTTTTTTTTTCATCCAATATCAAAATAGCACTGTGGACTATTTTGGTTTCAGAACCTCCAACTGATCAGTATTTTATGGTTCTTGATCGATTAATATGATTTTAGCTCATTCTAATCTTTCTAGCACTGTGGATGCTTCACAATAGGTGATATAAATTCAGGAAGAAATCTTCTGGTATATTCACAACCATTACTACTAAATACGGCTATTTTGGTTTCCCAATCACAGTATTTTATTTTTTTCTTGATCAATTAATATGATTTTAGTTCATTCTAATCTTTCTAGCACTGTGGATGCTTCACAATAGGTGATATAAATTCAGGAAGAAATCTTCTGGTATATTCACAACCATTACTACTAAATACGGCTATTTTGGTTTCCCAATCACAGTATTTTTTTTTTTTTTCTTGATCAATTAATATGGTTTTAGCTCATTCTAATCTTTTTAATATTGTGGATGCTTCACAATAAGTGAAATAAATTCAGGTAGCATATCTTCCTCTTACATATTTTCCATTCATCAGTACCAAATATGCTATTTGCCAAATAGGCTATACGCCAAATAGGCTATTTTGTTTTTCACTCCAAATCAACTTTTCCCATGATTCTTCTGATCAACTGATGTGATTTTAGTTCATTCTGATTTTCCTTTAAAATGCATAATTGTTTTTTTCCTTTGGAAGTTTGGTCTTTAATGCAAAAGTAGGAAACGTGCCTAAAAAAATCGGTTATTTATGCGTCAATATACTTTTTAAAAACATTTTTTAATTTTCTTAAGGTGAATTTCTTTTATTACTCAAATACAGATTTTTTAGCTTTCTTTTCACTGCCTGAGTTATGAACAGTTTTTTGTTTGATTTTAAATTGACTGGGGCTATTTATATTAATTTACGTACAGATCATTTTTCTCCTGATTATTTTTCTACTAGTTATGTTCCGATTTCATTGGTAAATGAAAATTATAATTCTTCATGGCTATTCTTTTAATATTGGCTGACTTTTACTTTTTCTAGATGAAATTAATTGGTTTTAATTTTCTTTTTATCCTAAATCAACTGTGGAGCTTTTTCACAATTACAATGAAGGACAGCGTAAGAAAATAACAACCAACCCCATGATACTTGAATCATTTAATCAGATGCTTTACCCTTGAAGCTTTACTCTTATTATTTACGAATGTATTAAGTGGCATAACAACGACGAAATGTTAATACTATATATTATATTAAATAATAAAATACGATTGGCTCTAAGGATAATTTTTTTCTGGTGAAATTTTTCAGCTTCAAAAAAGCATCCCTCTTTACAACAATTACTTCTTCCTGACTTTACATAGCTGTGACAGTTTATAAAACAAAGATAACTCGGTATGTTACATAGCATTTTATTTAGCATAAGATAACGAAAAATAATGAATAAAATTACGAATGATTTAATGATTTATAGGATAGCTTTTCTTTAAACAAATATAGGAATATTCGAATAAATCTTCAAAAAACACATTTCCTAAGATGTTTCCATAATTTTGGTCCCCTACTGTATATCAAAAATATTAAATTTATTTATAACTTCTGTGTGTTTTTTTTATATTCAATGTGTCAATCATAATCATAAAATTGTTGTCAAAAATCAAATTATGGGACATTATAATCAAAATTTGTAAATTTTAAAAAGTGATAACAATATTCAATGACTACACGATTACATACAAATATCTAATACACATTTTAAATGCTAAAAGCAATTAGCAGCATCAATGACATATAATTCGTGTTTTAATTTGAGATTTAAAATTAATCTCAATGTAAAAATGTTATTTTCCATACCCAGAACATTTTATTTCTCTTTTGTAATAAAATACTGAAAACCATTCCATTAATTTTACAAAACCTTCATTAATTATTTTACGAAACGATGCAAGAAAAACAAAGATAAGATTTCGAAAAAAAAAAAATGAATTGGAAAATATTCAAAATTATTATAATTACATTTGTTTAACCTTTTTTGTTTTTAAACAAATATCACTGCATGCATCAAGACAAGAAGTCTTCGATCTATTATCAGATGCGACACTTGGCGAGCAAACAACAAAAGGCCAAAATGATACTGAATACCAAGCATAAAGCCATTCACTGACAAGACAAGACAACAACAAGCTCATTCAGTGACAAGACAAGACAACATTAGGAAAAATTATTATCTCTTCTTCTTATTATTATTAGGAAATTATCTCAAAATTGCTATTTTTCCATATACAGAACATTTTATTTCTCTTTTTGTAATAAAATATTGAAAACCATTTTCATTTAACGAAATGATGCAAGGAAAATAAAGACTCTTTTGTAATAAAATATTGAAAACCATTTCATTAATTTTACAAGAACTTTTTCAATATTTAAGAAATTCAATCACGCCATTCAGTGACAAGACAAGACAATGCACAAGGAAAATAAAAAGACAGAACATTTTATTTTGTAAATATTCAAAATTACAAGAACTTTAAAAACGAAATGATGCAAGGAAAATAAAAAGTTGAACAAATATCACTGCATGCATCAAAACAAGAAGTCTTCGATTTATTATCAGATACGACACTTGGCGAGCAAACAACAAAAGGCCAAAATGATAATGAATACCAAGCATAAAATTTCTATGAAAAGGGAACAACACTCCCTTTTTCAAAATCGCAATCATCCAAACATTATCAACAACCAGACATCAACACATTTCCATATTTCCAATCAACGCCATCCACTGACAAGACAAGACACAAGCTCTCTCTCCCATTAGGAATATAGCACCAGGCACAAAATCGGTTTCTCAGTAGTGTTTGTCGCGATTTTCTTAACAATCGAAAGCCGATCTCCTAGAAGAATAAACACTGCTTTTTCCCGGACAGCCCGATCCGATAAGTTGCCGATCGCGTTAATTAAGCGTCGGGAGGCGAAAAGGGGGTGGGGGAGTGGGCGGGGACAAAAAGCACCCCAGGAGAGCTCGGGGGTGAAAACGCGAGCGACAGTAACGAAATATAATTAGCTCCTGACAACAATAAGCGTATTGACTGAGAGGAGGCATCAGGAGAAAATGGTTCTTTTTAAGCATTTTAAAACGGCCGGCGGAGGGAATCGATCGCGACAATCAAGAGCTTCCAGAATCGTTTAAATTCGAAGCGAATTCCTACTGACTTTCGATCCACCCTTCCCCCGGCATCTTAAAAGGGAACCGCCGCTCGGTTTTAAAAGTGTTCTGGAACTGTGCATCGAAGAATGGGCTCTCTCCTCATGCTTGGATGATGTAGTCAAACATGGATTCGCTGGAGTATGCTGGAAGTTATAATGTGATGACTTTGAGATTATTTTATTCCTCAGATAAATGATTACTTTTTTTTTTTTATAAGAGCTAAAAAAAGTAATCATTGATTTCAAATGTAATTATTTTGTAGTTGACCTTGGCCTTTGAGGTAAATAGAATAATCAAATAATAAAAAGATACATTGAAAAATATATGGTGGCCTTAAGGTTATTTTCATTTCTGAGATAAAAGTCTACTTTTTCAATTCCTTCTATTAGCTCACACTCACTCCCCATATATATCTTGTTCAAATTTTCAGTCGTCCATAAAATACTTTTTATTCATTCGCTGGATGACACTGGATGTTAATGCAGTTTTTTTCAAATATTAATTCAGTAATTAAATTTAATTAATTAATTTTAGTTTTTTTTAGATTTAAGTTGCATATATCTACCAATAGATGGCGCCAGATAAACATAAAAAAATGAATGAAAATTATTTATAAAGGACTTTCTGCAATAGAGTGGGGAAAAAAAGTAGGAACTGACTTTAATTTTTTTTTTTTTTTATATATATATATTACTTGTTTAGATTAAGTTAGTACAAAGAAAAAGGAACATTTGAAATCATTTCAACCATCAAAGGTCTCTAAAATATACATACTGTATAAATGTGCATTATGTAAATTTAAATTAATTATCATAGGTCCTGAAAACAGTTTGATTTGAAATTGATGAATTCGAAGCGAATTCCAACTGATACTCGGTTTTAAAAGTGTTCTGTAACTGTGCATCGAAGAATGGGCTTTCTCCTCATACTTGGATGATGTAGTCAAACATGGATTTGTTGGAAGTTATAATGTGATGACTTTGAGATTATTTTATTCCTGAGATAAACGATTGCTTTTTTGATAAGACAATAATTTTGCTTTTACATAAAAAAGTAATCATTGATTTCAAATGTAATTATTTTGAATTTGACCTTGGTCTTTGAGGTAAATAAAATAATCAAGATACATTGAAAATAGATGACGGCCTTATGGCTATTTTCATTTCTGAGATAACGACCAATTTTTTTAAAATAAGTTAGTACAAAGAAAACCGAACATTTGAATTAATTCCAACTATCAATATCTCAATAATTCGATTTGAAATCAACATTTGTTTTCTATATATAACAAGATACCACCGATAAAAATGGGTGTACATGTAAATCTGAATTAATAATCATAGATCCTTAAAATACACTGTTTTGAAATTAATGATTTATTTTTTCAATTTGGCACAAAAATGGCTGTTTTTGACTTTACCATAAAAGGGAAAATTATCATATTTCGAAAATATTCTGTATTTTTTTTTTTTATTGTAAATAAGAAAAAAAATTTTATCCTTTTTGTATGGTATAGTCAAACAGTAAAAAATTCATTGATGTTCTAACATAAAATGGCTTATAATTATTTCCATTCCAATAATGGTTGGTTATTAAGAAAAACGTACAGATGAAATTGAACAAGTGGATTCATTTCAACAATCGGAGATCTCTAAAATGAATCAAAATCAAATATCAATTTTGCTATCTCTTCGAACAAAAAACCTATTTCGATTTTAAGGAAAAAAAACTATTTCAATTGATTAAAAAAAAAATTGCCTTCGAGATGAATGCTATCATCGAATAAAACATATTAAGATTGTAGTTCCTATTTTTAATATAAAAATCAGTTGAAATCAATAAAAGTATGTACGATAGAATAAATTATTTACTTTAAAAAGATTAAACAATTTTTTGAATTTCTACGTCCCAAAATAATAATATTCTTATTGCTTTATGGAACTAGAACTTATTATTTTGTCTTACTGCTTTTTTCTTTGCTTTTATGGAACAGAATATTTTTAAGCCAATGAACTGATAAAGAATGCTATGAAATATTATCCATTAAACAAATGAACACTAAAATGCTGATGTGATTTATTTAATATTTTCATTATTATTAAAAGTCAAAATGAACATAATTGTGCCAAACATTCAGTCAAAACTAAAATGAATAGAAGTGAAGCCAAACATTCAGTCAAAGCTAAAATTAACAGAAATGAAGCCAAACATTCAGTCAAAGTTAAAATGAATAGAAATGTGCCAAACATCCATGCAATGCTAAAATGAACAGAAATGTACCAAACATTCAGTCAAGTCTAAAATGAACAGAAATGTGCCAAACATTCAGTCAAATCTAAAATGAACAGAAATGTGCCAAACGTTCAGTCCTTCAACTTAAAAAAATATAATTAACCAATTTTGCATTTAATGTCCCTTTTCAAAACTTCAATAAAAAAAAAAAAACAATGCAAAAATTGAAAAATTATGAAAATCCACACAAGTTTCTATCCACATTGTATCAACAGCTATAACTACAAAGAAAATGTCTGCGACGCTCTACAAAATAATTTGATCGAAAAATTCCACTGCAGATTTTTTTAAAAACCCTTTTGATTTATAAAAAAAATGTTTAAAGGAAAAAAAACATACTTGCGCAAAATATAATTTTTCCATGCATTTTCCAAGGGACATGAAAGAATTCAACTTCTTCCCCAAAAGCTGAAATAGGGTTAAGACACGAAGAGATTTTTAACACACACTCAAAATAGCAGTCAGGGATCTTGTTTTCGTCGATGGAACTTAATATCAAACCATTTCAGTAGAACTGTAAAGCTCTTTTCCATCCCTCCTAAAAAGATCTTTTTTTTTTTTTTTTGTTATTATTCGTCATCCTCTTTTTTCCATACGATGGAAAAGAGTTTCAAATCGTTATTGCCTAAAGTCGTCTTTTGAAATATTTTTCTTTCATCTACGACACTAAATGCCAAACAGATGGTTAGGTTTCTCGGCCGAAATTTTTTTAAAATATCGCATATTCAAAACTTAGTTTTCAGTCAGAGAAAACTGAAGAGCATTGACAGTTGCCTTGATCTAAAGTACTTCACATATACAATCATACATACACCTACACCTATCAAAATAACAAGATTTAAAAAAAATTATCAATATTTAAAATATTAAATTTATGGCAAAGTTACATTTCATAAGTTAAACAATATTTTATTAAATTAAGTGATAAAAACCAAATTACTTCTCCAAAAATGCAAAAAAAAAAAACCCTGAAAAATTGACCTCACAAAAATCTACATACAGGAGATGCTTTTTTGCAGAAAGTTACAAGATTTTACTCTTATTTAAGCAAGAACGAAAATGCATTGCACGACTTTTAAAACTTATTAACCTGATTTTCCACTGTCAATTATTTCTCCACTCCTACCTTACTAATACAACTATTTCAATCAAAATCAATAGAAACTAATCCTCAATCAAAAACACCTCAAGTAAGTAAAATTTCAACATTGCTCTTCGCCATCTCCATTTCTGATGTGCCTACTAGATTCAATACCACTACAGCAATTTATGCAAATGATATTACCATTCTTTGCAGAAACAAATACCTTAAATATCTTGCCTGTGAATAAAGCAAACACTTAAATGACCTTTCTAAATGATATGACAAGGGGGGAAATTGCTCTTAACATTAACAAAACTGAATCAGACTTCTTCAGCAAGAATCAAAAATGTAAAAATCGGCCATTTACCTCAAAAATCAACTATCTTCTGGAAACAGAAACAAAATAGCTTGGAATTTATCTTCATCAACATCTAAACAGGAATTTTCATTTTAATTATGTAAACAAAAATACAGCAAAAACATTAGAAAACTATCCCCTATTACAATAAACTCAAGTATAAGTCGACATGATAAACTTCTGATTTTAACCTTCATGCTACGTGCTCTCCTTACCTATGCTTTCGGTATGGGCCAATGCCCTAACCCTAATACTAAAATCTTGGAAGCTCAACAAAATATGACCATTAGACAAATAATAAATGCTAACTGGTTCATGAGAAACGATGATATTCAAAGAACCATCTCCGTGCTACCTCTCAAAAACTACTGGAAAGGCTTTCAGAAATATTCTTCACTTATATTGACAACCACCAACATCTGGTGGCACTCTTAATTTTAAAAGGTCTAGGAATATTCTACTCTAACCTCTTTCAATTTTTGAATTTTACACTTTTAAAACTTCTGGGCATTGCCAATGTATTCGTTCTTTTATTTTTGTCACAACAGGAGATGAGAAAACTGTTGAAACCAGTGAGCTAAAATAAACTTCAACAACATCATATATATACTATATTAAAAAGCAACAACACAATATTGATGCATGGGCTTTATACAATATATATTATAAAATACAAGAAGTTCGAATATTGTAGCTGCATTTCATAGTATTATATTCCTTGAAGTATATATTATAACTGTAAGATATGTCTATGGACGTCTCATTGTTAATAGTTTCTTTGAAACTGTTTTAAATTTAAAGCAGTTCTGAATATGTTATGTAATCTAGCACCATGATTATGGAAATTTAGGCTAGCAAATTCGACTTGATGTAATATTTTCAGAATTAGACATTTTTTTTAAATGTAAATTTATTATGAAACTTTTTGTGAATATAAACAAATTTTTTTAATTACTTTCATATTATTATTATTATTATTATTATTATTATTATTATTATTATTGAGTTCCAGTTATTATGAGTTCCAATAATCTTTAATATCTTAATGTCATCGCAAACCATTATCGATAATGTAGTGAAACTTGTATTTTTGCTAAGAAATATATGTTAATATTGCTCCAGTTAAAATGGCTCCAAGACAAGAAATTAGTGTTGGTGTTCGTAATTTGATAATTAAGTTAAATATAAAACAAAAATCTTAAGCTGAAATTGGAAAAATTGTTGGGAAAAGTCTATCTGCTGTCCAAATTATGATAAGGAATTACGAAACAACTGGACATATATTTAACAAACCTCAGCAAGAGTGGACGGTCAAAGATTTTGAATGTTAGACATGCCCGAACGGGGGTGAGGAAAGTGAAATTATCCGCTCCTAGTGAAATATGTTGCGGTGACAACTAGAAAGAGTGTTAATGCGGAAACAGTTAGAAGCATCTTTCCGATATATGAAGGATTTCACGACAGAGTTCCGCGAAAAAAATTACTGCCATCCAGAGCAAATCAAAGCAGACTACATTCTAATTTAATTATGTCCATATTTTGTTTTGGGAAAATTGCCACTTTTTACAGATGAGAATAATTATACTGTTTTCAGAAGTAATGGACGTGGTGAAAATATGAAGGCGCAAAAACGAATAATTAAAACTCGTAAATGCCGTTGCAATAATAAAGCATGGCGGAGAAGGAATTATGGTATGGAGCTCAATGTCGGCTGGTGGTGATGGGGAAAATAACCTTCTTTGAAGTTACCATGGATCGTTTCAATTACTTGGAGAAATTGCAAGATAATTTGCAGTCCTTTGTTAACAGTTTACAGCTTAAAAGCCAGTGTACTCCTACAGAATAACAACAATCCAAAGCACACCGCGAAGATTGTGAAAGAATGGTTCCTTTTTACAAATTACCTGTACAGCTCCATAATCCTCCCCAGTTACCAGATATTAATCCCATCGAGCATTGAAATGAAATTGACAAAAAGAATTAGGAAATACAGTGTCAGGTAAGGATCATTAAAAAGAAGTGTTGCAAGCGTGATCACCACGAAATTACACCACATACCACACAGAATCTTATTGCTTTGTTTGGATGAATAAGAGATTACAAGATGTTATTGGTTCTAACCTCCGAAAGCATATGCGAATAATTTCAAGGAATATTTCTTGACATTTGAAATCTATAATAAAAAACTCTAATTCAGTATTTCAAAGTTCACAGATTATTTCGATGGGAAAAAAAAGATGCAAACTCATTCTAATAAGAAATTAAGTGATAAATAATACATACCATGAGAAATGCGAATCAATATATTGAATAAGGCACTAAAAATTTCAATACACTAAGCTTCAACTATTTAATTTTTATATTTTACCCTTGAAAACTCAATTTAATAGGATATTAAGTTATAAATAGTATATGCCATGACAAAAGCGAATCAATATATTGAACAAGAACATTGATTTCAATGACTTCAATGGTTAAAAAATAATTTCAACTTTTACCCATGCAAACTCATTTTAATAGCGAAATTAAGAGATAAATAATGCATATATGGTTTGGTTTGTCGCTCTACGGACATTTTGCTCACACGAGGGCTAAGACAGGGACCCTACAGTTTAAAGTGGATTCCGAACCACTAACAAACATCCATGCCACCGCCAGGATTCGAACCTGAAGCCTGGGATATCAATACCAAGAGGCAGGCCGCTAGCCAAGAAATACTATTGGCCATCAGGCCACTAAGCCATACTATGAAAAACATTTTTTAACTAAGAACTGCTGCAATGAGAAGCTTCAACTTTTTACCAAATCTAACTCATTTTAATAGAAAATTAAGTGATAAATAATACATACTATGAGAAACGTGAATCAATACATCGAACAAGGCACTAAAGAATTTAAATATAGACTTCAATGGATTCAACGTAGATTTTTACCTATCTAAAGATAGCGTGATTCTTAAGGGTTAACCGCTTCTCTGCTTGGTGTACCATTTGGATTTCTTAAAAAAATATACAAAATCTTAGCATGGGGGAAATCAGCGAAAAGTGGGCAAGCATTCAAATGAAATTTGAAGTTAAATCTTTGCAAACGGTTACTATCCAAAAAACCTATTGGACAAAAACATCGAATTTTCACCGTCCAAAAGAAAAGGCCGGAAAAAAAAAAAGAGGAAATAAAAAATAAAAAGTCATCTTTGATGTTTTTATTTTTCTTTTACTATTTCAGCCACTAGTTTAGGAGGGCTCGAGAGGTTCCATTTTCAAACAAATCAGCATGGAAGTTGATATCGGCATGAAACTTATTTGAATGAGGTTGTCGTTGTTTGCCCGAAATTTCCATTTCAGGAGATTCCATCACGATGTTCTGAACCAGTAGAATATAAGGTAAATAGAAAATAAGTTCTGAAACAGGGAAATTGCAGTCAAATTTCAATGGCAAGAAGAAAACAATAGCTTTCTCTCTCCGAACGTAATACAAAATAGCAGTTTCGAATAAATATAACTTACTTATCAAATAAACTGCAAATTGTGTTACAATTGAAGTGAGGTATTATTGTATTTCTGAATATACTGTACTATGATTGTCTTAAACATTTGTTTAAAAGATAAACAAATGAGATCTCGTATTGTTTTTCAAAATCGTCTAGTTCATGCAGAAAAACCCCAAATTGTGGTGAATGCATGGATATGATGAAGAATAAACAAGATATAAGTAGAGCCAAAATAGAGTTGGATAATGTCAAGAACACAAAGAATCCGGAGCTAGTATCAACAATGTTTATTTGCATCAATTCAGTTTTTATACTTAAATTTCTCATCACTTAAAGATTTAATACATCCTTTTCAGTTTAAAAAATAATGAAAGATTAAGAATATCCAAATAACTTATATAATAAATTAGAATAATCGAAATTAACTTTGTAACTTTTGGGAAAACATACAAAATGAATCAACCTATTTTAAATTGTTTGCATTCTAATTACTCGCTCCAAAATATTTAAACAAACAAATGCCATTATTTTTGATTTACCATTTAATTCCTCCATTTAAATTAAATTCATAAATATAAAATTTTATTTCTGCTCAATTGATTATCTTTCAGAATATTAAGATATTTCTAATAACAATGAAGTTAGAAACAATGTCAAGCTTGCTGTCGAATAGAAGAATTATGAAGTAATAAAGTTATAATTCAAAGATACAAGGCAGATGCAGAAAAGAAATAAAATTTCAATTCGCCATAAGTTTCATAAAATATTTGAAGATGTATTTGCTTTTGTGCAGTGATTCGTGCGCATTTAATGTTTTCGACTGTTAGTTTGTGCAGTTAAAATAAAAATACAGTTTTCTTTCAAATTACAAATAAATTAATAATTTTCAAAAATTTAATAACTAATTAATTTTGTACTTAAAGTATTGAAAATCGCTAACATTTAATAAAAAGGTTTAAATATTTATTAGTTTAACAAGACTACGTGATCTCTATTAAAAAGAATTAAATTGAAAAATTAATTATATGGCACCTGTTTGGTAAAGAAAAGTAAATTTAAAATCTTCATGTTTAAAAAACGTTACAGTATTATTTTGTTAATCTGATCAGCAGAAAATTGACCGAAATAAGCATTTTTTATAATGAAATGTGCGCGCGAAAGTGTTACATGAAAATGCTGGCACGTAAAAAAGAAATCATCAAAAACAAGTAAGTGTGAAAGACAGGTAGAAATAACAAACAAAGATTTTAATGATTGAAGGATTTTACAATTAGTACTCGAAGAGCTGCCATGAACAGTAATACAAGATTCACTAATGTTGCATGGGTTGGCATACATTAACAAAGATGTCATGCACAATTGCCCGCCACACGTATGTCATCTTTCCACAAAAAATCTTGTAACTTCTTTCTCATGCTTCCTCAATTATATGAATACTAAAGTGGTTAAAGTTAGGTGAAACCCATGTTCACTTCAACATAAACAAATTCCTCGATTCTGCATAAGATTCTCATTGTATCAAATACGGTGGATTTGTTCCTTGAGTCCTATAATAATCACATTTGACACATGTATGGATTTTTATTCTATGAGCATTAAAAGCACGGCATTTTTGCTAATGTAGCTAATCTATGCACAACCTTGTGAATCTTGAATTACTACTAGTGATATTTTCGATTACTTATTGTAAAAAGTTTAATCATTAAAATGTTCATCATTGATTCAATAATGTTCATCATTAGTTCATTCAATAATGATTAAAAGTTTAATCATTAAATGTAAAAAGTTTGATCATTATAATTCTTCATATGTTCTTTGTATTTTAGCAATTATATACTGTGTGCCATCTCCACATACACATGGGCACATTAAAGAATGACCTAAATAAAGACATTTGCGTCCTATGAAAATCTAGTGGTCCAGGACTATCAGTTGCTGCTGAAAATGCGCATGCCATGCCTGACATTACTACTGGTGGTATTTTCGATTGCTTATTGTAAAAAGTTTATTCATTAAAATGTTTTTTATTTTACTTGCTTTTTTCACTTACATATTGTTCTATGTGTTCTTTAAATTTTGGCAGTTACATGGGCCATCTCCACATACACATTTCATCATAAAATATGCTTATTTCGATCTAATCTGACTGCTTTTATATTTTTTATATTTTAGACATCCCCCTTTTAGTTCAAATGTTTGCTGCAAGACATTTTTGAAATCATAGAAATGAAGAATGTTTACAATAACCAGTTATGAATAATTTCTCAAATTCTAAAAGAACACACAAAAATAATCGTTTATAAGAAGTATAAATATAATTATTATTTAGAAAATTTTTCGATGATAGCTAGAAAAACGACAAGAAATTGCTTCTCATTAAATATAATCCTCGTTTAAAGAAAGCGCATTTTTAAAAAAAAAAAATCAAGCTGATAAACAAATAGAGAATGGAAAAGAAATTTGAATTTCTATTACTATTATCTGGGCTTTTACTTTCTGCAAATGCATCATTCGAAATTCTCGCTATTAAAAAAAAAAGAAGGAACTGAATACAAGAAAGTGATTTGAAGTTGTTTGTGTCTAAACTAGAAAATGATTCGCCTCAACTACATCACAACTTCACCCAAAGCCTGGAGCTCGGTTTCGAAAATCACAGGTTGTGTTGAAAACAATTACTGGTGGAGGGCCAGAACACAGCATTTCCAGATGTCCATTCGCTTTTCAAAACATGTTTGTCGTGATACGCCTATAAACTCGCAAGCTTAATTTTCGAAATTAGTATTATTATCCTGAGCGAAAAATAAGTGAGGATGAATAGATAAATATTACAGGGAGGGAGTGAGCTTTTTATTTCGAGAAATTTAGAGTATTTTCTTGCCGTCGAGTAGAGGTACTTAAGTAAAATAAATACACATGATTTTTCCACCAGATCACAGTAGATATGAATAACAATCCCCAGACGTTGGAAATTTTTATGTTTTGTCTAAATTCAAAAAGACAGGGGAAAAAATATTATGATTTGAAATTCTAGCGAGATTATACTGCCTGAAGTAGACAGTAAAATTGCCTCCTAAAAAGCTGATTTGAAATTTTTAGCGTTTGTTCATAGACAGAGTAAATTTGTGAAAAATGTTGAAGCTATATTATCGCCAACTATATTTTTGTGAGTTTTTACAAATATATTTTTCTATATTTATTTAACAATTACAGTAGTATATTAATTCTCCGTGAACGTTTCGCAAGAAGCATTTTAATTTTATTTACAATTAATTTCGAAGATATTAAAAATCGGTTATTAAGAAAAACAAAAATTAAATCGCATTATGCGTTGAAGATTTTTAAAGATAACATTGTACTAATGCTGTTAAGAACATAAAATACAAATTATAATTAAGAAAAATAAATTTTATAATTTTTATTTCTGTAGAATGAAACTCAAACTTATAGCAAGTATTTATTTCTTTATGAAGATATATTCAACTAAACTAATTAAAAATAATGTATATCAAACATATATACGCATTACAAAATAGCTGAAATTATTCAGAACAATAATTTTCATCTGATAATTATCCTTTTTTTTCTTTCTAGTACATTGAATTACTTTGATAATAAACTTACATTAATTTTCTGTTTAAAAAGCTTTAAAAAATGAAATAATAATAGGCTAAGTTTAATAATAAAGTTCTTCTATTACATTTATAAATCATAAAAAATCTTATTGATTAATTCACAATTTATGTTTTAAATTATATTTAAAATTATCAAATTTTTAATTTTTATACTGATATCCTGATGATATGGATAATGCTGCCTTTAAGAATAATACTTAATTATACATGTGCACGAAAAAATGGTCAATTGAATCAATATTCTAATATTTTCCAGCATCTAACTGATCAGTACTTAAACTAAAATCATTCTTAATAAAAATTCATTTAGCATTGTCAGTTGAAAATAGATTAAATAGCGCTAAGAATAAATTGGATATAGTATTTAAATATAATTTTCAATTATTTTTTATTGTCTTGATTATTAACAAATAATTTTGGATTTCATGAAAGATTGTATTTAAAAACAAAGCAAAATGAATAAAATAAAATAAAAAAGTACAGGCGAATTTCAAAAATTATTTACCTTAATTTATTAATGTCATTAATTATTCGACATTGGTAATTATATATGAAAATAAAGAATTAGGTAGAATTAATATAGATATTATAACAATATATTTCTCAGACTTCAATGCTAAAAAATGAAAATCAATCAACGAATGTATCTATGAACATTTGCAGCATAAGTAGTATATGTAGTATGAAATAGCATGAATAAATGCAAGTTTATAGTGCTATTCTATGGATGAAAAATGCATCTATTCACCTGTGATACTGTGCTTGGAGGTAGGAGAACTCCTCTTTGATTCTATCGCACGTTTCTGCAACAGTGAACTTGAAAGGTTGACCGGCGGCTGGCGGAGGACCCTGTGTATGCATACAAAAAACAATACATTAATACACAGACAGTATACAAATGCATGGTAAAACAACAACATTAAACACAGATTAGGAAGCATAAGCATACTTATAAGCACAGAATGTCAAACATACACTTATAAGCACAGATTGGCAAACATACACTTATAAGCACAGAATGACAAACGTACTTATAAGCACGGATTGAAAAACGTACTTATTAGCACAGATTGACAAACATGCTTATAAGCACAGATTGACAAACATACTTATAAGCACACATTGACAAACATACTTAGAAACAGACTGTCAAACATACATATAAGCACAAATTGACAAACAACTTATAAGCACAGATTGGCAAACATAAGCACAGATTCACAAGCATAAATATACTTATAAGCGCATATTCACAAGCATAAATATACTTATAAGCACAGATTGGCAAACATACTTATAAGCACAGATTGGCAAACATAAGCACAGATTCACAAGCATAAATATACTTATAAGCACAGATTGGCAAACGAAACGTATACGATTACACACAAATCGGCAAGCATAGCATACCATAAAATGCACATCATAACATAATATCGAAAACTCAACACGTTGCGTAAATCAGTGTTTGTTTAATTATTAAAAATGGGCACATAAGAAAATAGATTACTGATAAGATGCCGAATGAACGTAGATTTCTTAAAAAAATAAAATAATATTAGAAGAAAAATTATCTTTTTCCCCCTATGTAAGCAATTTAAGTACAATCATAATAGTTTAAAATCATTTGATGGGAGGACGAAGACTAGATAACTTTTTCACAAAAATTATCAGATATTGTGATGATGAAAATGATATGATATGATATGATATGATATGACGAGTGATATGATAAATGATATGACGGCACTACGAAATGATGAGCTGTGAAAAAAAGAGTTTTATATGAGATAAAAGCGAGTGAAAAAATATTCATATAAAAAAAAAAAAAAAAAAATTGAGAAAAGTTCGTAAATTATTTTCAAAAACGATTTTTTTTTTTTTAAATTTAAGACGCATTATTTTTTGTCAGACTTAAGTTATTTCTGTTAATATAAAAATATAACCAGCACTCACGTAATTTTCTACAATTACAATGAATGTTAAGATTTAAAAAGAATGATTTGATAGAGAATAATTTGAAAGATAATACAATACACAAAAAGGTCTTTCTACAATACAAATTTTTATATTATGAAAGGATTGCTTCAGCATAAAATTAGATCTAGTTATCATTCTGCATATTAAATGAAATCTTTATGCATTTTACATTTAAATAAAAAAAATTCTTAAATAAGTAAACATTAAGCAAGTTAAGATTAAGTATAAGGCTTTCTTGTTATAATCACTATGACAAGAATAATAAAATAAATTAAACAATGCTATTAAAGTAGCAATAATACGAGTCAGATGTACATAGAAGTCTTTTTAAACTTCTTATAAGCATTTTAAAAATAATTTTAATAAAAACTCAGGCAAATATATAACATGAAAATTCTAATCCTTTATAATATTTTTCTGCAAATAAATCATCTAAACGCTAAACACTTTTTAATTTTACATCTAACAATTTTACATTTATTTATCTTCTTTTTTTCTTTCTTGAGCAAAATTTGTTCGTATTTAATTTTTCTCAAAATAAAAACTTTAGTATTTATATTTACAATGAACAAAATTTTTAATGATGTTATAAACAATTCATTTTAAAATGCACAAAAACAAATGGCCATTTTGATCCTTGAATATTGATACTAAAAATAATTAAAAGATTAAACTTTGATTATTGTGAGAGCAACAATAAAATCACGCGAAAATTTATCTAGAAAAAATGTAAAATCATATGATTTATTTCGAAACGTCTATTAATATCGCTAATTTATATATTATAAAAACATTAGTTGCGATTTCGTATAGGCAATAAAAAATTTCTGTTTGTTATTATTCTAAATGAAATAAGCTATGAATAAGTAAGTTATAAAAAAAATTACTTGATTATAAGTACATTTCTATACATCATTCACACTCGAGAAGATAATGTAAATTATTCATACTTCAAATTGGTGCTTTTATAATATAAATCGTTCATGACTTCAATTCATACTGGTATAATAAAAATCATTCTTGATTGATATATACCAGTATAAATCACCAGTAACTTCAACTTCGGTAAGAATTTCCTTACTTTAAACTGCAAGTGTTAGTAAATTTTATTTCACAAAAAAAAAAAAAGCAGTCATTTGAATAAAATAATAAACGTAATTCCGACACGTTTCACGATTATTTAAAAATCAAAATACAATTATTGATTTTTATAATATGCCATGTCTTTTAATTTAGCAAATAGGATTTTTTTCTTTGTAAATTACATTTTTTTCTTATTAGAACTGCATATGCTAAAACTCGATTCGTAAATAAATACAAGATGTGAAATAATTATTTTTAAGTAAGACATTTGTATTCATTCTAACATTGACATACATTTAATTTTGTAGCATAAGAAAAAGCATAATTATTTAATATCAAACATGCTTCAATTTTTTTATATTCTAAGTTGAATTAGTTTAAATGAAGAAGGCAACATCAGTTGAAGCGTGTGAAAGCGTCAGAATTACAGGATTACATCAAAATACCACAGTCAATCTTTATAATTTGCCTTATCTCTTAATTTAGCAAATCAGCTTCTTTTTCTTTGCAAATTAATTTTTGTCCTAAATAGAAATTCATATGCTAAATCTCGATTCGTAAATTAATACAAAATGAGAAAATATTTTAAGTAAAGCACTTGTATTCTCTCAATATTGATATACATTTAATTTTTGCAGCATGAGAAAAAAAGCATAACTGTTTGATATCTAACATTTTTCAATTATTCTATTCTAAACTGATTTAATTTATATAAAGAAAAATTTCAAGAAATTCTGCGATAATTTTAAATTAATTCCTTTCAATCCTTTTATCAACGGGTAAATTTGAGATTCAAACAAAATTAACTGCCTAACGAAGTGTTGAAAATATAAATTTTGATTCTGATATGGAATTTTTATTCCAAATTTTGGAAAGTAGATTCCAAAATTTGAATTCCCCACTTTTTGCAGAAACAAAAGCTCTTTGAGCCATTAACAAGATTTAAAATGATTCAAAAATAACTATAAAAGTCTTATTCTTTCTGCAACTGGACTTTCTACAACTGGACTGGAAATATAATTTCAATAAAAGATATATAGTACATCTTAAAGTTCAGCTACTTAAAACTGCATCAGGAAAACAAGTTATCTCCCGCAATGAAACCTGTCCATTCACTTTTAATTCATTCTGAAGAAGTCAGAAGCATACCACCCACCTCCACACCCAGATATCGCCAAAATTTCTAAATTGAATTACTACAGTTAAAATTAGCACATCTGACACACGTGGCAGAAGGAAGTATTCAATCCAAGCTTGATTAGTTAAAACCTCCCTCTATCTCTCTCTTCTAGTAACTATTCGTAGATTAGATATCGCCAAGACTTGGTCATTCAACGACGTTTCAAAGAGTCAGACACTTTAATGAATTGGATTGGCGCGGTAATTCGTTCTGGAAGGCCTCCCGCTTGTACAAGTATCCTTTTGGCACCGGCGAAGGTGGATGGGGGTGGGGGGGGATTTGATTCTCAAGGGAACCGCGTGAATTCATCAACAGGAGAATCAGCATCTTTGAAAGTGATTTCACAGTAACGCACAATAATCGGGAAGAGGGATTTTAAAGATTTTCCGGAATGCAATATGTTTCAGAAGTAGGAAGTTTTGTGCAGTAAGTATATGACGCAGCAAAAGTATTGGCAATGGTTAAATGGGAGGCATGGCAATGGTTAAATCTTGGATTTTTGTTAATAAATACAAACAATTAAAATATAACGGACCCAAATATTTCAGAAAAAATTGTTCACTATTTTTAGCTGTGATTATCATTAAAAATATCACAGTCTTAGTATTTTAAAAATTATATACTAGATTCTGTGCATTAAATTGTTGGAGAAGATGGTACAACGTATAAATTTATAAATGCTATAAAGACTCAGATATAATAAAATTTATTAAGATCTAGATTAAATTATTGGACTGCTTATGTATTTAGAATGAATGATTTAAACCCTGTAAAAAAGCTTGTTTTGGCCCAGTCGCATGGACAAAGAGGAAGAAAACAACCCAAGTTGCGATGGATAGATGCAATTGAAAATGATTTTTGCTGTACTAAAGATTAAGAATTGGAGGACCATTGTCACCCAGACGAATACAAGCCCCGCTTGTACATGTATCCCTTTTGTCACTGGTGGGGATGGTTGGGGGGTGAGGGGGATTTGATTCTCAAGAGAACCGCGTGAATTCATCAACAGGAGAATCAGCATCTTTGAAAGTGATTTCACAGTAACGCACAATAATCGAGAAGAGGGATTTTAAAGATTTTCCAGAATGCAATATGTTTCAGAAGTAGGAAGTTTTGTGCAAGTACTATATATGACGCAGGAAAAGTATTGCAACGCAGGCAATGAATGGTTGGTGACGTAGGCAATGGTTAAATCTTGGATTTCTGTTAATAAACTCGAACAATTAAAATATAGCAGACCAATTGTTTTTCTCGAAAAAAATTGTTTGCTAAATTTAGCTGTGATTATCATAAAAAATATCACAGTCTTGTTAATACACACAAACAATTAAAATACGGCGGATCAATTGTGTTTCTCAAAATAATTGTGTACTAAATTCAGCTATGACTATCATAAAAAATATCACAATCTTGTTAATAAACACAAATAATTAAAATACGGCGGACCAATTGCGTTTTTCGAAAAAATTGTTTATTAATGCTAGCTGTGATTTTCATAAAAAATATCACAATTTAAGTATTTTTAAAATCATATACTAGACTAGGTGTATTAAATTGTTGGAGAAGAAGGTACAACGCAGAAATTTATAAATGCTATAAAGTCCCAGATATTATAAAATTTATTAAGATCTAGATTAAACTATTGGACTGCTTATGTATTTAAAATGAATGATTTAAACCCTGTAAAAGGCTCGTTTTGGCAAAGCCACAGGGACAAAGAGGAAGAGGGTGACTAACTTGAGATGTAAAGACAGTTAAAAGATTTTTGCTGTACTAAAGGTTAAGAATTGGAGGACCATTGTCACCCAGAGGAATACATGGAAATATCTTCAAATGAAAGCCTTGGGCCACACTGGGCTGTTGAACTATTGATGATGAAGTGTATTAAATCTTTTTAGCTTCCTTTCAGTTGAGGAAACTGTTGTGTCATACATGAAAAATACCAACAAATAACTAATAAGAATGTACAACATGAAATATCTACCATAACAAATATGCAAAAATGTAGTAGAAAGGATTATTGATATTTTTCAAGGACTTTTCCTAATTAGAGAACAGATCAAGAATTTTTAATTTTTAAATAAGAAATATATAAAAAAATCTAGAGATAGCATGAAATTCTTGTCCAACTCGTGGCCCAGTAGCAATGACAGCAGCTAGTAGCATATGGGCTTTGGGACGAACATGCTAATGGCATTGCTGTAGTCAAGAGCTCTTAGAAAAAAAAAGATTCGATGGAAATATGAACGATTGTGACAATGTGTATAAAGCATCTTGCCTCGATAGTCAGGCTGTCTGGCGAGAGTTTTTGGGTTTTCTAACATACGACAAAGTGTGAGGTAGTTACCTATATGCCTTTCCGGAAGCATAGTCTGCCCTTCATTCCCCTACGGTGGCAGTTCGTGATATACAAAAAGTGGAACATGAGATCCATTGATGTTAAAAATAGCACATAAACTTATTTATTTTCGATACATCTTTATTTAATTAGATTTTTAGTAACTAAAGAATAAAATGAGTGCACAGAAAATCTCAATATTTTAAAATAAATTACTACTTTTTTTGTTGGGAAGCATTTTAATTTTTGGGTTGCAAGCGAAAGCCTTACATATGGTTAGATTAGTAATAAATCATGTAAATAATAAAAATAATTAAAGATAATATTAAATAAGGTGAAAGAATATTAATAAATAACGTAAGTTAATATTAATAAATAAGTTTAAAATATTTACAAAAAGAAACCTAATTTAAAAAATAAAATAGGTATTTGACTCATAAAACTTACAAAATGCACTACAATACTAACCAAAAACACAACGTTAAGTTATAAAAAAGATCTAAATACTTTTTAACTGTGTTTAAAATACTATTTATTTTTGCTATAGTGTTAAAATATAAATTCTTAAAATAAATTTTCTGCAGGCATATTTTCAGGCATATAAAATAGTGACAGCGTAATTAAATTACTTAATGCAACATAGAACAAACAAACAAATAAAAAAAAAAAACCAATAAAAACTATTAAATATTTTTAAGTTCTAATATATTGGAGTAATTTTCATTAATTAGATAAGCTTTTAAAAAAAATTTCGTCTGTAAAATATTATTCAAAACAAAATAACAGCTGAATATCAAAAGACAATTATTTTCAACAAAATTAAATTTATTCGCCTTTTTTATATTTAACGCATTCCCAAAACTAAGAATTCAAGAAAATTTGTTTACAATAATTTGATATGCAACAGTTTAATAAACATACAAAAATATTTATAAAAAATTTAAATTATTATTTCAAAATACTTTATTATTCTCTACATTAATGAATTTAAAGAAAAATGTTTATATAAAGTTGTATTTTTTGTTTGTTATTGATGGGAAAAATTGTTTTTATTGTAAAACATGACTTTTAATTAATAATTTTTATAAATATTAAATATTTTTTTAAAGACTCATTTAATGCAATCGCCAAAAACTTTAATTAACCATTAAATTCTAAAAATTAATGAGCAACAATATAAATACAATAAACATATATTTTTCAGTCCTTTTTTTTGGATTGTATTTTTAATAAATAGAAGAAAAAAAAAATTTTATTATCAATTAATACCTATTGTTTAAATTATTTAAAAATACAGCAAATAATAAATTGCACTGTGATATAAATGTTAAAATTATAATTATCATAATAGTATTTATATTTAATAACTTACAAATATTACTATAACATGGCATAACAAAAAAAAATATGATTTCTGGTTATAATTTTTTTTTTTCTATTTATAAGATATTTGTAACAAACTCTAAAACATTTATAAAAATTTCACCAAAATCGCAGAATAGGGGCAGCTGGGATTTGGCGGCGTCAAAAATTCTTTTCGCCAATGTGCATCAAGAAAAGGGTTGCAATAGTAAATGAAGTGCACTGCAAACATTATAAGATATCCGATTACCACATTTGGTGACTTATCACTCAGTTGGCACCACAAAAATATCGCCAAATCCTAATAGCCCCTATTTTGCGATTTGGCCTAAAATTGGAGCCTGTTAAATAAGTTTATGTTAAACAACTGTGCATTGTTCAAATTTATTATAAAATTGATACGGAGAAATTTAAAATAAATATTTATTTAACATTTTCATAGGAACAAAACATCAATGGTGATTTTATCAAGTAATTAGCATACCAGTGAAAAAAATTATAATTTGTTTTTTTAAATCAGCATTTTTATAAACAATTTAAGTAGGTCAGAATAAAATTAATAAAAATGTTGATCATAATTCCTCAGAATGAAAATAAAGTTAATTGAAAATTAAATTTATATTGAAATTTTTTTAAAAATCGGTATTTATGCTATATAACATTAATAAATCATTAACATTAAAGATAATAAAATGTAGGAAGCCGATTTGGTAAAGCAATTTTAATTAAAAAACGTTAATCGAATAAATTTTTTCAAAAACTGTTTCTATAATTTAGGTTATGTCTGCTTTTATAAACAAATTTGTAGCTTTAATCAAAAAATTTCGGTAAATATTATTTTAAAGTTGATTAAAATAATTTTCAAAAAAAAAAAATCTCAAATATCACAAAATACTAAAATAAAAAAAAAAAAAAAAAAAACTCATAATTTTCAATTATATTATTAGATAAAACAGAATTGCAATAAATTTTGTTCGCTAAAAAATTTAATAGTAAAATTAATAAGTAAATTTTTATTAAAGTTAGAAAAAAAAAATTTGAAGTAGATTTACATAGTTAGTAATTAAAAAATTTAATGGCATTCACTTTTAAAAAATACATCCAACTATTTATTTAACAAAACCATGCATAAAAATAGTAGAACTACAAAAGCATTTAAAATTTTCCTAGTAATATAAATATGAATTACCGTATCCAACATAAATAGATTAAATTTGAATAATTTATTGTGAAGGAAAAATTCTAATTTATTGCGAAGGAAAATTCTAAGCAAAAAATTTACTTTTCAAGATATGCATTAAGATAATACAGCTATTGTGCTAAGACAGTTGAGATTCAATTATAAAACAAATTTTGATCTACATTAAATCCAGACCTACGTTTAAAATAACTGAGCAAATGCCGTACATGGAATATTAAGTAAATGACATTATTCACATGTATATAAACTCGTTTTATTAGGAGTTGGTTAGCATAATTATTTATTGAAAGATATTGTGTTTGATTTTACTGATAACAAGTTTAAAGCAGCTTATATATTTTCAAATAGACTTGTTGAATTATGTTTATACTAAATATTTTATCGTATGATCAACCGATTTATTTTAAACCTTTTCATACCCTTCATTTGGAAATTTTTGCAAAACTTTCAATTTGTTTAAGAAAAAAAAATTCATGATCAATTTAATATTTGTTTAAAATCCGTTTTGCCGGTCAATTATCTTTAAAAAGCTATTTGTTTCCCTAATTAAAATATAACTTGCGACTTTTTGAGTCAATATCCCTATTTTGAAGTCACAAATTTATCATAATGGTACGTAATACATTTACGAATCAGAAACAAATTAACATATTTACAAAACCAAAACAAAATAATATAAATTATATGATAGTGAAATTATGAAAAAATATATCGTTATATACGAACTATTTTTTTTTTGCATGAAATTATTATATTGAAAATAATTTGAAAAGTGCATGAATTGTCTTTATTTAATACTAATAATATTTGCCACTGCATTTTCATAAATGAATATAAAATAAATAAAAAAAAAAGTATAAATTATTTTAATGTTGAATAAAGATAATGAAGAGAATTATCAATTTAAAAAAAAAAATCTTCTATTTAATAAGATATGTGTTAAGTAAGTAGAATATTATAAAAATAATAAAATACAGGTAAAATTTTTTTTGGGATGAAATTGTTATTATATTGAAAATAATTTGAACAGTGCACGAATTATCTTAATACTAATATTAATTTTTGTAACTGCATTTTCATAAATGAATCTGAAGTTAAATAAAAGAATTATAAACTATTTTAAACATTTAATATTTATATAAAGATAATGAAGAGAATTATCAATTTATTTTTAAAAAATTGTCCATTTAATAAGATATGTGCTTCTTCCTCATTGACGCAACACCCTTATGGTGGCACAAGGCCGTCTGCTGACTGGTATATTTCGACAGATGTTTTCTTTTTTATAAGGTAGGACTGTCAGCCCTACGCCCAACACACTACAGTCACGTTAGATCAGGACAGAATTTAAAGTGGATTCCGAACCACTACAAACATTCATGGTACAACAGAGACTCGAACGCGAAACCTGTGGCACCGAGCGCTAGTCACAAGGCAATCAAGTCCCAAGATATGTGCTAGGTAAGTAAAATATCATAAAATAAAATAAAATACAGGTAAAATATATCTTACGTATTAACATCGTATATGCTTATAGAAAATCAGTGAGCTAACGACATAACACAAAAAGAGAGAGGTTCTTCTCAGTACCTTAAATAATTGTCGAGATCTACATTAAAAAAATTTTTATTGCTAATTTGTCAAATTCATTTTTATAACAAATCATTTAAAAACAAAATAGTAATAATATTACTAGTTTATTTAATTTAATTTTATTTTCATGATAATGTATTTTAAATGTTTTTAGACCCGACTCATGGCAACGTGAGCCACTGGTGAGCTATAGGGATGAGGTTCAATCCGCTGGCGGCTTTGTTGTAGACACTGTTTCAAAAAAGAGGAGAGTCGATGTCGTTTCAGATGTTCAGCATCTTGCCTTGTTAGTCAATTTATTACCTGGTGGGAGTTTTCCGGGTTTTATTCTATACTACACATAAATGAGGGATAGTTCCCACTAAAAGTCCTCACGGAAGGCACTGCCATCCTTTTTCTGAGACACGGAGCCAAAATCAGACTTCTACCTACGAGTGCTCCATCACAACAGAAGATGCACCCCCTCCCATTCTTTCCATGAGAACACACGGGTTCATGGATTTTGTTAGATGTTGCTGTCGACCAAATGAGGTAAAAAAAATTTGTTATTATATTTATCGTTATTTATTTTTGTTATTGTTGTTGCTGTTGTTAATTTGATAATTTCATCATCCTGATGTCAGTTATTGATGTTGATAAAATTGCACGTGAAAAGCATAACAATGATATAATCACTTTCAGTTATAAAAGTGTCCCTTAATAAAATATATAATATTTTATTCCCATGTTGTTTCATGTATCAAATACTTAACTCCATTATTTTTTTATCTGCCATCTTGCATCTAAATTAAAAAGAATATATCATAAACCTTTTTTTCTTGTCATGATATAAATAAAATTCAAACTACCAAAGATAGCTAATCGAATATCATTGCATTCAGAAAAACTCAGTTGAATAAATTAATTGAAGCATATACATTTGTGGAATAATCAGCTTTTTTCCGGTAGTACTAATGGAAATCAAATATGAATACTGTGCAGTACTTCAACAGAATACTGAAAGAGCTATCCAATTTTTGATCCTATTTTCCTTATATTCTAAATGCTGTTTCTAGAGACAAGATTAGATTTTTTTTTTTTTTTTTTCTGAAAGTATTTCATTTTGCTAATAATCTTCTTATAAACCTCGTAACATTTCTTATTTAGTAGTTTACGTGTATATAAATAAATACAAGGTCTATTCTTGGAATGTAAATAAGCAAATGGAGAGTATAATAAAAAATGTATAATAAATGTAAATTTAATTTTTCAAAAATTTCTATTATTGGGTATACTTTTATAGAAATTACATAAACTTATGGTACTTTCAAGAAAATCAATATGCATTAAAATAATATAACAAACATAATAATAAAATAAAAAGCATTAAAGAATAGAAATTAGATTTTTACAAAACAAAAAAAATTTCCATTAGCTTTTGTTCTTAAGAAAATTACTTTATCGGAAGGTTTTTAGATTACTTTGTTAAAGATTTTTGATAATTTGTGACTCAAAAATTAGTCAATTTTTTATAGTTGTGATTCTAAAGATCCTCTTCATTGCTGCAACAGCCCTATGGTGGGACAAGATCGTCTACTTACTGGCAAATTTTGCGAAAGAAGATGTTTTCTTTTTTACGAGGTAGGGTTGTCAACCCTACGCCCAACGTTTTTCAGTCATGTTAAACTAGAAAGAGACTTAACTACTTAAAGAGACTTAAAAGAAAAACTTAAAGAGTTAAAACTTTAACTTAAAGAGACTTAAGAGAAACTTAAAGTGACTAAACTTAAATAGACCGAGATCTACAGTTTTAAGTGGATTCCGAACCACTACAAACATCCATGGCACCGCCAGAACTCAAACCCGAGCCTCAGACACCGAGGGCCAGAGCGCTAATCACTCAGTCATCAGGCCCCTTTTAAAGATCTACTCGTGTTAAATTAAAAGAAAATGCAAAATTTTAAGCAAATTTTCAGCAATTGTTACAATAAAAAATAAGCTTCATTTATTTTTTTCATAACTAAAATAATGTGCTATGTTAAATAAAGTTTACAAATGAAATTCAAATTTTTAAATTTATTTTCGAAAAAAAATTAATTATAATTTATAATCAGAAATTTATCAAAATTAGTATATTTCACATACTAACTTTGTTATATGATTTCTCTGTAAAAAGTTTAAAATATAAATAATTTTAAACTGCATAAGTGAAATAATATGCAATGTAAGTTGTAATGCATAATAGTATTATAGATGCATGGAAAAAATTGCATACTTTGGGGGAGAGTGGGGGGAATTTTTTACCATATATAAAACTATATTTTTTTTTTTTATTATTAATAAGTACTTTTTTCCAAGATTAAATCTTGATGTTCAGTTTTCATTAACGTGAAAATATTGTGTCTTTAAAATTTTGTAATGCAAAAAATAAAATTTTCATAGCTTATGTGCACAATGTTAAAGTGTGTGACTGACCATACAAGAATCAGTATGAAACGAAATATATAATGTTCAAAATTATATTTTTACAGACAAAATATCTGCATAATAAGATTTAGATCTTTCAGCATGTCTTTATAAATACCTTTGAACTTTATCTTTTAAACGTGATTTATAAACGATGTAATTTAAAAGGGCACAGATCTGAATCGAGATAAAATTAATCTACTGCGTGCGATGTTTTTCAACAAATAATATTTCATTTTAATTGATAAACCTTTCTCGTGAATAGTATGTGGAAGCAATATTAATATAATAAACATCAACAAGTTATTTTGAAAATATCAATTTTTCTTATATATTTTTAAATATATCATAGCTCATGCTTGATAATACTCATACTTGATAAAAATAAAAATATTTTGATTTTTTTTTATTTCTTATAATTTAGGTACATTTATTCTTCTTCATTGGCGAAACAACCCCATGCTGGACCAAGGCTGTCTGGCTACAGGCAAATTTCAGAGATGTTTCCAGACAGGAGATGTTTTCTTTTTACAAAATAGGAACGTCGTCCTTAAGCCCAACACTCTACAGTCATGTTAGATTGGGACCTACGGTTAATATCTTTATTATACACTTAATCTTAAATTCGGTTTTATTGTTATCTTAAGTTGCTGTTTCTATATTAAGAGCCTGGGGAAAAAGTTAATAATTTTATCTTATTATATATTGGATATTCAGGCTTAGATATGCACTCATCATCATTGGTGCAACAGCCCCATGGTGGGCCAAGGCCGTCTACCTACTGGCAAATTTCGAGACATGAGATGTTTTCTTTTTACAGGGTAAGATTGTCAGCTCTTACGCCTAAAGTCACATTCGACCAGGACCTACGGTTTAAGGAAAATTCCGAACCACTATAAATAGCCAATACACCGCTAGGACTCCAACGGAAATCTGTGGCACCCAGCGCCAGACACTCGTCTATCAGGCCCCAAGTATATTTCTACCAGTATTAAAAGTCATCCTACATTATCAGTTTTTAGCATTGTACATTGACAGCTTTAAGATAATACATAAACAGAAAAAGGAAAGTGAATAGTTATTTTCTAACAGAGATTTTCAATAAACAACTGTCTAAAAAAATATTAATTTAATACGTCTGATGAGAATGATTAAGTATCTGATTTTCTTGTTACGAAATAATGAAACAAAGTTTGGAATTAATATTTTTCTTTAGGAAAATATTGTGAACAATTCTATACCACAAACTTCCAAAGGTTGATTCTGAATATATCATAAATAACATATAAAAAATATGTAGATTTTTTTAAATGTATTCATTTTTTTTTATTTTATAGTATATTCTATTTTGCTAGAAATGATTATCATATTAAGAAGTTTGATGAAACTAAAAATATCTCGTTGACGTTTGAGCTTCAAAGAAGGTCTGTTTTGTAAACAGTTATAAATCATTTCATTTTTATTATACTCTTTACTTCACATAAATTTTTCCGTAAGTTATACTATTCTATACGAAACGTCATGTTTATTAAATTGTTACATCTAAATCAGGTTGAAGTTCAAAAAAATCCCCAAATCTTTTTAAGCTAAATTTTTAATGCAGACCAAGAATCATTACAAAAAAGTTGTAAATTAATTCTGTTGCTGTTCTTGAAAGCTTATAATTTAAATAAAATTTGAAATCCTAATTTCTTCTACTTTTTGCAATTGTTAACTATGTTAACAACTGAAAAAAAAATCTTCCTCCTATAAGTGAACATTATCATAAAAGTTGTAGGTGACACGAAAATAACATACTTTGCTTCATTAAAAGCAAGCTGTCATTTTATAAAAAAAGGAAGAAAGCTATGAAAAGTATTAGCAATTTTTAAATCAGAATTTTAATAGGCTTCAAATCAAAGTTTTATTAGGCTGCTGTTTGGGCCAGCGCTGTAATGAATGCAGACCAACGTGAAAATCATTTTTTTTTTTTTTAAATCATTATTTCCATATTAAAAAGTTCTTATTTTAGTTATTAAAATTTTGATTAACTTAGTGAAATAAAAAAATTCTCCAAAAAAGTCCACAATTATTTTTAAAAAGTCCAAAATTATAAAAAAATGTCCAAAATTATTCTACGATACTTTTACTTTTTCTCTGATAAATGCACAGAAAATAGCAGTTCGTTAATTTATTAATTCCATTCAAGAAAATCTATATTAATAAATAAAAATATTAACTTTAATTTTTTATTATAATCGCTATTTTAGTTATACGCTATATATCAATTTTATATCAGAGCAAACATAAAATTCTCACCCCCACTTCAAAACGCTAATCAGTTGAAAATTCATTAAAAAAAAAAATAATAATTTTAAACAAATAGAAGTAAAGTTTGAAGGTGTTTACATGCTATACTTTACTTTAAAATAAATATAATTTTCAGAAATGTTTATTATAAAAATACCAAAAAAAATACCAATTAATTTTTAATTTTCAACCATTTAAAATTCAAAAAAAGACCCGTATAGTATGAAATTAAGTTACTCATATCGCAATATCATTTCAGTCAATTAAAGAACAATCTGAATGATCTTCACAGTTGAAAGCCGAATATGATGCATGAATAGTTAAATTGTTGTGATTGACAGTTAAAAATTTCATTAATCCTTATAGAAATAATGCTCACGTTTTCACAAACAATAACAGGTACGAATGTATTTCTACTACATTCCAGTTTTAACCTTGCACTAGTTTATTTACGTGTGCATTTTTTTTTTCTAAATAACGAAATGTCTTTTCATTTCCTTAATGCAAAACCCATTAACTCATTGATGCCAAACATAAGTTTGAAATTCAAAATCTATAAAGCATGGACTAAAAAAATTGTTTGTTCAGCAATTTGATGCATTATAAATTCTCTAGTTTTTCCCAAGAATGATTTCCTAATTGATGAAAGTCTTTATTACCTCTTCTTACAAAAAGATTCATAGATTCCTTTATTAAAAATAATGCAAAAAATACCTACATATATAGATTATCCTTTTAGTTATCATCACTGCAAATTCTTTTTGGCATCAAATAATTGTTGCAACTACACTTACATTTTTCATTGGTTGTTGAATTGAACCTAATTGATGAAATTCTTTTATTATCTGTTCTTAGAAAAAGGAATAGGAAGAAGAAAAAAAGAAAGAAAGAACAGAAGAAAACGAGTATTTCTCTGATAAAAAATAAGAAACATATTAAAATATATACTTCTAATGCAATACAATGGCAAAGTTAAACTGCGTTTGTGCTATATAAAGAAGAAAACATAATCTACTGTACATATGGTGTACCAGTATACTGTACATATATGGTGTACCAGTATACTGTACATATGGTGTACCAGTATGGTGTACCAGTATATACTGTACATATTGCATGCCAGTGGCATGTTATCTAAATCAGAACAGAACATAGCCATCGAAAATTGCGCACTGCAACAATTATTTGCAGCCAGAAAAATTTGCAATAATGATAACTAAAAGTATAACATATATATGTAGATATAAAGTATTAAAATTTTAAAACATATTTATTTAGCCTTTCCGGAAAGGTGTTTTTAAAGTTAATTGTTTATTTTCTTACGAAAAATAAGATTAAAAATTATATTCAAATATATATTATATATAATATATGCAAATATATATTTAATATATATTATATATGTTGAACTTTAATGTAAAATTACAATTAAACAGTTTTCATACATTCATTAAATACTGGTTCTTAAAATTTCTTAAAAGTACAGACAGTAAATTTAACGCAATTTTTGCTATGATATGCTTTCTGTTAATTTAAAGTGGAATTGTAATAAAAAGTAAAGAATAAAAAGCTAGTTTATATTATTTATTCATTGAAAACTATTGTTATAATAATAAAATATTTACTGAAAGAAAAATTTAATTATACAAACAAAAAAAAAAAAAAAAAAAGTAAGTATTAGGAAGACAAAAATAATAGCTAAAAGAAAGATGGAAAAGGATTACCATGGAAAAAATAAGCTTGTACCCAGAAAGAGAAATTTCCTCATACAGAAATATTGAATGCTTTGTTGACTATTTCAAAACCTAGCTGAGATTTAAAATAAGTTGGTTGCAATGTCATTATAGAAAGAGGATGAAAAAGTAATAAAGATAAGGACAAAGTAAAAGCAAGATTTGGAAAGAATTTAACATAGCCTTCATAAAACCGACTTCCAGAACAATATTCAAAAGGCTAGAAAATTTTGTGAAGATGCCAAAATAAAGTTGTAAAGAAATTCTATACATTATTTGACAGATACAGATAAAATAAATATTCTTCACACATATATTAAAAATATTTTTCTTCAACAATTGCAGATGTGCAATAAAAAAAACACCAAGATATTAGCAAATTTATATTATGAATTTAATAAAAAAATTGAAACCTTATTTATGAAAATGTCATTCATTGGTGTATTCATGTAATCATGTTAAATCATTAGTCTCTATTTTCTTTAAGATTTTTAAATTATGTGTCAAATTTTCCGAAATTATGTAAAAAACGAATTCCACGCCCAATCCCTCCTACACATATATTTCCAGCTAAATTGCAACTTTAAATTCATAAGAAAAGTCATATGATCCGGTTAATATGTTGAATTTTACCATCCCCATGTGGAAATTTTAAACAAAAATGTGAAATTTTTGGCATACTAATTTCAAAGATGGAGCAGTGAACATTTTTGTAAAAGATATATGTATTCTTGAATGTGAGACAAATTTACGGATAGGTATAGAATTTCGAAGCACAATCACAGTTGAGAAGGTTAAATGCTTATTTTTTGTATTTCTTCATTTTTTATCTCTCTGAAGTTAATCAGAAATTGTAATGAAATGTTATTTTCAAATTCATTTAAATTGCATTAATACAGTTTCATTGCAATTTCTACACTGATAAAATATATATTCATCAATGTTTCTTTACATCTCCAAATAAAAATGTAAAGAAAGTCTTATATAAAAACTTCAGTTCAAAAGCTATGCTTTTTTTTTCTATTAACTTCAAATCTTAATTCCTTGAACTTTCCTGAAAACTTCCATCAATTCACTAGCAATCGATCATTTTTGAATCAAAAGTGAATCACACATTGAAAATAATTCAATTTACATCTGAAAATCATAGAAATTATTATATAAAAAGAGTTTAAAGACATTGATCGCAGTAGAGATATCATTTGGCATTTTAATAATAAATTTGAATGCAGAAAGTTAAGTTCTTTTTCCATAATCTTCGTTCAATACTTTCTCTCTATACCTTTATCTTGTTATGAATTGCTTTATACATTTAAAATAGTTTGTATTCCAATATCACATGAGAAAACCGACTAATAAATTCCATCATCGACTAATAAATTCCAAACATACATGTCAGCATCATTTTTCATCATGTCAGCATCATCTCTCTTAAATGCCAAAGACAATTATCAAAAGTGAATCACAGATTGAAAATAGTTCAATTTTCATCTGAAGATAGAAATTATTCAATAAAAAGAGTTTAAAGAGATCAATCCCAATACAGATATCATTTTGGCATTTTAATAATAAATTTGAATACAAAAAGGAAAGTTTTTTCCATAATCTATCTTGCTATGAAATAATTTACCTTGCTATTATACATTTGAAATAGTTTTTATTAGAATATCATAAGAGAAAACGACTAATAAATTCCATCATCTCCATCAAAACAAACAAACATACATACATACATACATACATATCAGCATCATTTTTCCAAAAATCTATCTTTCTTAAGTGCCAAATACAATTAAGTACAATAATAGCTGCCCATTCTCCAAAACCATGTTCTAGTTTGGATGTCAATAGCTAATACATTACAGTAGCAAATCTCAACAAAGCCAACCAAGGTTAAAGCAAATTTTTGTCTGAGTATGCATGGACAAATTAATACATCCGAATACCTCAGTGGCAAAATATAGTTAGAAAAACATTAAACAGTTCGCAGTTAGAAGCATTAGAACATGAATAAAGCACACGCTTGTTAGTGAGCGCCAGCGGTAATGTTAGTCCTAACTGCAACAGAATGAAGGTACCTCTTTGGACATCATGGCCGCAAAAGGCGCTCCATATGCAGCATAATGAGGCATCCGTCTCCCTTGTGGAAAGAGAGAAGCAGTCACAGTTAGAACTTTCCAGCTAAATCAAATATGACTAACGACTTACTGCTATGTTTACAATATTTTTTAATAATTAAATAATAAAATGATAAGAAAAATATTGAAATCATGGTAATAAAATATCAACTATCTTTATCAATAATCTTATAAAATCATATCGATTACTTAAAACTGCTTGCTTTAAATGTAAATGACTAAAAATTGCTTTGTTTAGAAAATTTTAATCGTAGTTTAAACATGAAATTATATTCACTTTTGCAGTTAAAAATTATCCTAAGGAATTTTTATGTTAAACAGTGTTCAAATAAAAGAAAGATGAATTTTGGTTCCAAGTCATCTTATTTATCATATTAAATTTAAGCAGATAATATTTTTAATTTTAAAATTCATTTAAATACATTAATTGGTATAATTTCTCACTAACAATGACTGTTTCATAATATGCAAGCAAACTATAAATAAATTAAAAATTATTTCAAAAAGAACATATTAAAAAAAGAAAAATTAAAAAAAAATTATTTACTTTCGTTAGAATTTATTTTTCAAAATTAAAAGAAATACAATAAAAATGTTGAACGTTTATTTATAAGTAAGGAAGGCATAAAACATATGTAATGATATTCAATCTAGTTACAAAAATTAAAAATACACAATTCTAAAAGAAAATAACTTAAATTATCCAATAAATTAAACATTTTAAGAAAAATAAATAAAAACTTAAATGTACAAGATTAAAAGAAAGATCCATTTTTAGTTAGAACGTGATAAACTAAAACAAATAAATTAATTAAAAACACATACAGAATCTATTAAGAACTGACTTAATAGTATTTTTATGTGATGTATTCTACATAATTTTCATGTATGTATTTTCTAATATTTTATGCATTCTACGTAATTAATTTACATTTTTAAATGATTTTAATTGAAAATAATGATGCCGTGTAACATCATTATTTTCATTTAAAATCATTTAAAAAGATAAATTAATTATGTAGAATACATGAAATATTTTAAAATAACATAAATAATATTATAAAAGTTAGATAAAATTGCAAAAATAATTAAAAATTAATTTAATCGCTTAATTAAATGACTTTCGTTTAATAAAAGGTAGTTAAGTGTTGTCTAATGTTGTTTAATTAAATGACTTTCATTTAATAAAAAGGGACTTAAATAATGTCCCGTAGTTTTTAAATTAGTAATTACTAACTAATCAAATAAACTTTTCTTCCGATTAAGGCATCTAATCACCTCGAAATCGGTTTATTTGTTTAACAAGAAAAAGAAAAAAGATTCACTATCCTTTGTGAATTTATTTTTAACGCCAACAATCTTTACGTGATTAATCTCTCTTTCCAGCTACCAACGCTGAACGCTATCACGAAACACGCAGAATCATTTCATTTTTTTCGCACACACTTCAGCTCACGTGATATCTCGAGTATCGAATATTGACTTTAACTGCAACCTATCTATCTAGATACAGGATCACCAACACATAATAAAAAGAGCAACAAAAGAAGAAGAAAAAACTATGACAACAAAACCCACTCCAAAGATTGCTTTTCCAGTATTATCATTTATACAAGAAACGATAAAGTTGGGAAGTGTTGAATTAGTAAGTGCTACTTATCACTGAAACTTCAGTTTGCCGTTGAAGCTATCAACTCTCAGATTAAACAGGACAAAGTTTCACTAATAAAGTACTAAAAACTACAAACTAAAGAGAAATATAAAAGCAATTAAAATTTTGTATCAATTACATGAGTTTGAATTGTTACTTTTGTGAATGTTTCTGATAATCAAATTGATAATTTTAAAATTTAATAAAAATCAAAAATGAATACGTTGATGAATCAATCAGAATAATGATTGATTCATCAACGTGATTAATCGTCGATTGAGTAATTAATTTTATTAAAGATTACAAATCTCAAAAATTTGATCACTTAAGAAATTCAATATTAGTGTATTTTTATCTGCTATTCCCAATAACATAAAAAGCAGTAATAACTATTATACAACTATTAAAAGAAGTAATAACTATTATATGAGTTATGTTTTGCGAATGACATGATAATCAAATTGACAATTTTGAAATTTATTAAAAATCAAAAATGTCATGTTGATGAATCAATCATTATTAAGTCATTAGTTTTATTAAGGATTTCAAATCTCTAAATTGTTGATCGCTATGAAATTCAATATTAATGTATCTTTATCTGGTATACCCAATAAAATAAAGAGAAATAAAGAGAAATATAAATGCAATTAAAATTTCGTATCATCAACTATATGAGTTTGAATTACTGCTTTTGCGAATGATATAATAATCAAATTGATAATTTTGAAACTTAATAAAAATCAAAAATTTCACATTGATGAATCAATCATTATTAAGTCATTAATTTAATTATTAAAAATTTCAAATCTCGAAATTGTTGATCACTATGAAATTCAATATTAATGTATGTTTATCTGTTATACCCAATAAGATATAGAAATAAACGTTAAGTCAAAATGAAACACATAATTGCAAGCGAATGTCAGCACGGATCAAAAGATTTCTTTCAGTTTGTTGTTTTCATTATCAACAAAAGTATTTAAAAAATAATTGTAATGAAAAAAATCAGCAAAATCTACATTTTCATTTCATTCACTTTGAAGACATTAAATGGAATACTACTCCCATGTATATTTATTATATTTAATGATATAGATTTTTTTTTTTAAATTTCATATTGGTGTAATTAAATGTAGACATTAAAATAAAACTTATTTAATTGAACTTTTTCCTGTTAATTTTGAATGAAACTGTTTATTAGTTTTCGCTTTTTTTTTGTAATTTATTTTGATGGAGAAAATTATTATGACATTAATTATTTATATGATAATCATGACATTATTTGTATACTAATAATTGAAAACTATCTTTGCTATTTGTCGAGGAAAAGTTAATGAAACTTAAAATTCATGAACCGTAATATCCAAAGAAATGAAAAATTTGCAAAGAATATTTTGCAAATTAAATGTACAGCAAGCGAAAAAAGTTATAAGAAAGTAATAGTTACATAACTGCATTTAATTACACAACCAATAATACACCAATAACTACATTTAGTTATTGATATAACTAAATGTAGCCATTAAAATCAAACTTCTTTGACTGAAATTTTTCCTCTTAATCTTGAATGAAACTGGTTATTGATGTTCGCTTTTTTGGAATTTATATTGATGGAAAAAACTATTATGTCATTAATTATGCATTATTTGCATGATAATCATTGAAAACTGTATTTGCTATTTGTCGATGAAAAGTTAATGAAACGTTATAAAATTCATAAGCAGTAACTTCCAAGGAAATGAAAGCATATTTAACCATTTTTACAATGGAAAATTAAATGTCTAGCAAGCGAAAAAAAAAAAATTATACAGAAAGTACATTCATTTTAAAAAAAGAACTAAATCAATTTTTTTTAATTAAAATACTTGAACATTAATTTCTTGAACACACCAAGTACATATTACACTTTCCTTAAAAGCTTTTTAAAAATGTAGTCTTAAACAAGAAAGTCTTTTGTACATAAAATCTAACTCTAAAACAAAAAACAAAAGGAATAAGAGAAATTTAAACATAAAAAAAATAATATAACTAATCCTATTAATAACTATGAAATTTAACATTTTAAAAATTTAAACTAATTAATTCTGGTCCCAAAACTATGCAATCTAACATAATAAAATTTCCCAAAGTCATAAAATATAAAACTAAAAATTAAGCAACGTTTTTCGTAACTGCAGAGATTTCCACTACTCGCATGCTAAAACATTCTACGCCAGCAGCAATGATTGATCCTTGACCAAAAGGTACAAAACAGAAGACCATAAAACTCTTCCCAAACCACGAAAATTGTCTCATTTTAGCCAAACGGTTCATGACATCACGCCTCGTGGCACATGTGTGAATATTTTAATTCCCACGTAAGCTGGCCATAAACATGGATTTAACTCCTACCAGCTCTGCTTGGCTTGCTTTCTCCCATTACATCAGAATAACAAGCCATCATCAGAAGGGAAAAAAAGAAAGAAAGAAAGCAAAAAGGCTAAAACCACGACGTTTTAGGAAAATGTCGTAGAGCTGGAACATTTTACGGTTCGCTGCTTTAGCGTAACTGAGATAATCTGGACGAAATTATTCGTCGGGATGGACTGACAACTACTACTTAACCGAGTTTGCTTCGTTATCTGCGATGTTCTCCTTCAGAAAGATTAAATAAAATGGCTACGCAATGTTCGCGAAAAAGATTAAAGGCAGAGTACACACACTCACACACGCACACTTGAGGACAATCACTTCGTCAATCAACGTTTCCCGTTGTCCTTTATTGTACGATTGGCAGATGGATAGCGAGATATCAAAAAGGATTTGACAATGCCGATAAAAATCAATGAAGCCCTTTTATTTTTTTGTTGTTTTCGGCGGATACTGGACAGGTCTTTTTCCGGATAGGAACTTTTTCAAACAGAAAGGAAAATGCCCATCAAAATAAATTAGATTTTATTGAAGGATGATTTATGTGTATCGAAAAATTGCACGCCTCGGTGCATATAGATCAAAACATTTTAGAAAATGTCAATATTGTTAAGATAAAATAATTTAGTTAATGTACAATGTAATAATACAAAATTAATAATATCAGGGACTTTAAAAAGAAAGAAAGAAAAGAAAAACACAAATTATTACACTACTATTAGCTTAACTTTTTCATGGTAAAAAAGTATATTTTTGAAATCAGTAAAATTTCAATTAAAGGAAAACAAAAAGTTAAAAAAACATTATGTAAAATATAAGTAATTCAAATTAATAATTTTCTCAAATACATTTCTTTTGTAAACTATTATTGACCAGAATATTGGCTAGTTTAAGCAGTAAGCTAGTTTAAATGGTTGATTTATAAGATACTAAATACAATACCAATTGAAAAACAAATCAACTTATAGTGTTTATAACAGAACATAATATAAAGCAGATTACGATAGAATCTTTATGTATTCTATCCTTTATTGAAGTTGAATAGTATACACAAAAAAATATTATTAAATATATATATCTTAAATAATACTATTTGAATAGTATTATTTAAAATAATAGTATATTTTAAATATTATATTGTAATATAATGCAGCAGTATTATATATGCTAATATGTTTCATTTGAACAACATTCATTAAAATATTATTAAATAGCAATGAAGCTTTTGAAGAATGAATAATTTTAACAAGTAATTCTATGTATTTACAGTGAGTTGCATATTACATTTTTGTTGTACAGGATTTCTGGACAGAGCTAAATCTTTAATACTTTAATGATTTTTTTTTTAAATTGACATCAGGAATTTTAAAAAGAAAAAAAAAGAAAGGATAAAAGAAAAATCACATATTACTAAACTACTATTGTTTAACTTATCTCATGGTAAGAAAGTATATTTTTTTTTGAAATCAGTAAAGTTTCAATTAAAAAGAGAAAATTTAAAAAGTTTCAAAAACATCATGTAACATATAAGTAATTTAAATTAATACTATTTCTGAAATACATTTATTTTCGTAAACTAATATTGACCGGGATTTTGCTATTTTAATTATTAAGTTAGTTTAAATGGTTAAATTATAAGATACTAAATACAAGGCCAGTTGAAAACCAAGTCAAATTATTTTGTTTATAATAGAACATAATATAAAGCAGATTATTGTAGAATCTTTATGTAATCTTTATTAAAGTCGAATAGTATGCACACAAAAATATTACTAAATATATATTTAATTATATATATGTTAATTTTATATAAATCGTAAATATGTATTTATATTATTATATGATGCTAAAACTTTTCAATTAAATGACATTCATCAAAATAATATCAAATAGAAGTTTTTGAGGGATGAATAAATTTATCAAATAATTCTATGTATTATACATTTTCCTGATAAAAAGAAAATGATGGCTTTAGACTAAAAATTACCTGTTGAAATACAAATCAACTTATCTTATTTATCACAGAACATAATATAAAGCAGATTAATAAAGATTACATAAATATTATATCGTAAAGTTGAATTGCATACACATAAAAAACGGTACTTACGTATTAACGGTACCTTGGCGACAGACTTGGCGCTTTTAAGTGTCGCCAATATAACGGCTGCAGATTTGCTGAGTTTTGACGCCATTTTGTAGTGCTACGAAAATGCGTATTTCGGATTCGCCAGAAACAGGCGCGTTTGCACTTTATTGGCGCAACTATCGCCAAGGTACCGTTAATACGTAAGTACCAAAAAAACATTACTAAACATATATTTATTTATATATATATATATATATTAATTTCATTATATAATGCTAAAACTTTTCAATTAGAACATTTATTAATAATAGCAAATAGAAGTTTTCAGGAAAGAATAATTTTAACAAGTAATTCTATGTCTTATAGTGAGTTGCATATTACATTTTCCTGATAAAAATAATGTCGATAGACTAAAAGCAAAACTAAAAACTTGAGCTATAGATCATTGTATTCAGACTATTCAAGAAAAATAACAAAAAACTGTATACAATCAATTATGACGATGAATGATATAATCACTATAGCCAATTTCATGTCTACATCAAGCAAAACAATAATTCTACATATTACAGTGAGTTGTATATTAATTTTTCCTGATTAAAAATGATATCGTTAGATTAAAAACAAAACTAAAAACTAGAGCTATAGACCATCATATTCAAACTATTCAAAACAAATGTAGAAAACTGCATTCAATCAACTATGACGATGAATGAAATAATCATTACAACCAATTTCATAATAATTCTATGTATTACAATAAGTGGTATATTACATTTTCCTGATAAAAAAAAAAATAATGATGTCGTTAGGTTACAAAAAAAAAAAAAAAAACTAGAGCTATAGATGAAATAATCACTATAGTTGAATAGAACACTATAGTTAATGTCATTACATTCAAAGCTATTCAAGACATGTAGAAAACTGTATGTAATCAATTACGACAATGAATTAAATAATCATTACAGGAAATTTCATTTCTATATCAAACAAAAAATAAAATACTAATTGTGGAATACATTTTAACAGAATATGTAATTTCGTATTATTAATAACACTCAACTTAAATGCATGTGATTTATAAATGTTCCTTCATACCTCACTTATATTTTACTGAACTGAATAAAAACAAGATTTAATTTTACAGCTCATTATATAAGTTTCAATCAGTAATATTATTTTTTTCTCATCACCTCAGAAGCAATTTGGAAATCAATGACGAATTCAAGTTGAAAGATTGATGGAAGCAATAAGACAAAAACAGGAAACATAAATATATCTTTGAAACTACCCTTGAATACAATGCACATGAGCACAAATGATTTCAATTAACATACAATAACATTTTCTTCAAAATGCATTTGTCATATAATGGATCTGAAAGAATAGCCATTATATTGGAAGGAAATAATATTTCTTTATAAGCAGACTTCAGCTTCCCATATTTAAGCCAGTGTTTCTGAAGTTATGGTTTCTTCATGTAATTTACAGAGATAATTTAGTAATTCATTGATAAATTATCAATTCTGAATCATTAAAGGTAATTTCAATGATAATCTTATTTATTAATATCTATTTTGACACACTCGTGTAAGTGAAAAATATAAACAACAAGTATATCTCGAATATATGAAATCTTATTATTTTTAATTTAACATAACTAAATTATCGCATATGTAAATTATATAATTATAATTATGTAAAAATATAAACAACATGCATACCTCGAATATATGAAATCTTATTATTTGTAATTTAACATAACTAAATTATCGTATATGTAAATTATATAATTATAACTATGTAAAAATATAAACAACATGCATATCTCGAATTTATGAAATCTATTATTTATAATTTAACGTAACTAAATTACTGCGTATGTTAATTATATAAAATACAAACAACATGCGTATCTCGAATATATGAATTTTTTTTTTTGTAATTTAACGTAACTAAATTACCGCATATGTAAATTATATAATTATAACTATGTCAAACTATGAACAACATACATATCTCGAATATGTGAAATCTTATTATTTGTAATTTAACGTAACTAAATTTTCACATACTTAAATAATTTTATTTTGTGTATTTATTGGTTTTACTAACTTTTTCTGGTTTATTAATTTATTGTTAATATAAAATGAATAAAATTAAATTATTTTTTTCTTCACTTTAAAACGATTATAGGTTTCATGTCACTAGGTTTTAGTTAGTCATAAATAAACGCAATCAATAAAGATTTATTTACCTTTTCATTGAAAAATGAAAGGTTATTCACAACTATATGAAATCTTATTATTTGTAATTTAACGTAACTAAATTATCGCATAAAATAATTGTCTTCTATGTAATTATTGGTTTTAATACCTTTTTTGTAGCTAATTGATTTATTGTTAATATAAAATTAATAAAATTAATTTTTCTCCATTTTAAAACGGTTATAGGATTCGTGTCACTAGGAAAACGTTTTTTATATCAATCCAACAAGATTCAACTTTTAGTTAGTCATAAATAAACGCAAACAATAAAGATTTATTTACCCTTTCAATGAAAAATGAAAGGTTATTCACAACTATATGAAATCTTATTATTTTTAATTTAACGTAACTAAATTATCACATATGTATATAATTTTCTTTTTTGTGTATTTATTGGTTTTAATAATTTTTCCTGGGTTATTGATTTATTGTTATATAAAATGAATAAAATTAAAAATTTTTTTTTCTTGACTTTAAAACGATTATATGATTCAAGTCAGAAGGAAAACTTTTTTTATAACAATGCAGCAAGATTCACCTTCTAGCTAGTCATAAATAAAACGCAATCAATATTTACCTTTTTTATTGGAAAAAAAAGGTTATTTTAATTCCTTATAAATTTTTTTCTGTATTTAAATAAGTGTTCACTATTCAGAATTACAAACTGTATTTTATTGCAAAAGATAACGATTTAGATTAGTGGAAAAATATATCAATATAATACGATCCCTCTTTAATCAAAATATTTATAACATCTGCAATACAATTACACTGAAAACAAACAAATTATTTTTTTAATATATACTGATTACAAAATGATTTGTTGTTTATAGCTTCAAGAAGTTTATATTATTTGCTGCTCGCCAAAAATTATTTTATTTTACCTAATAGAAAACGTATTATACAAAGAATTTAATTTGGAATTAAAATTCTTATACCATTAAATATAATGAAAAACTGAACGTATTATACAAAAATTTAATTTGGAAAATTAAAATTATCTATTCCATTAAAAATAATGAAAAACTAATTATAAAATAAAGGATATTTTTTAAATTACTATTTTAAAATTTTAAACAAAAATAACTTCAGTTAAATATTTGTTCTAAAATAAAAAACATGATTAACTTTTTTTGGTCGAAAAATTCATTTAAAATAATAAAAAAAAAAAAATTTTTTTTTAAATCATATTTTAAAATTCAAAATTTTCAAGATAAAATTATATATTTAAAAAAATATTAAATAATAAAATAACCATCCATAAAATTCCAAACGCTTAAATATTTAATAACAAAACTCCTATAATATTTCAACAAAACTTGAAAATTTTAAAAGAATTGCATGGAATATTTATATATCCTTTATAAGCATCTAAATATTTAAAAATACAAAAAAGCATAATAGTTTTCAATGTCTATTGAGTAAAGTAGTTTAAAACTATAACTGAACTAAAAATAAAAGTAATACGCTTTCATGGTATGATAGACTGTGTTTTGAAACAATGCATACTTTAAAATCAAATTTCTAACTAAGCGCTTAATGCTATAATGTATGTTTACGTAAATAACGTATTCTCTATGATACCGTATTCACAAAAATTAAAAATCGTTTGTTGGTGAGTAATTGGTAGGAAGATCGTTTGAAATTCAGAAGATTTGAAAACAATGTGGGTGGCCGAGTTGTCACGACAACATTTTAGTATTTGTTTGTCATTGTTTCTAAAGTATTTTCATTTATTTTGTTGTGGAATTTTTTTGTTTCTTTTGTTGGGAGTTTTCTTTTTAGATGGGCGAAATGTTAGATCTGTTTTTCATAAAATAAATGGACAAAACAAATTTTATCTGGATAGAAAAGGGATCATAAGATGAAAAGTGAATGACCGTTTATGGTCTAGATTATTCTTTGATGTCGGTTTTTGGAAAAGGGTTTTTGAAAAACACACATCAAATGGAATCGTCGAGAATCTTCATTCGGATTCGTCTTTTATTTATTTATTTATTTTTTAAGACGTCTTTTGCAATTGAACTCATCGAAAAACATTTATCACTTTCGATATTTGTAAGTGAATGCTGTTTTCTTTAAATTATTATTATTATTATTATAGTGTTCTTTTACTTCATTTTCCTTCATGTACTACTTTTCTATATTTGATATTTTAAAAATGTTGTTTATTAATGGATTTTTTTTAACTATCTTCTATGCATAAAATTATATAATTTTAAATGTTCAAAAAAAATTAATGCAAAAATTATTCAAATATAATGCAAAGTACATAATTCTTAAACGACAAACTTTTTATGAATTCTATTTATTTGAACTGTTATTTTAAAATGTTGATCAAATTGATCTAATCAGATCAATTAGATTTAATTATTATAGATCTAATATTGAAGATACTTTATATCTCATATTAAAATTTCTTATAATTATATTAGTATTATTTATTTCAAAACTCAATGCGGATAGTCTCTATTTCTTTCATTAAAGTCACAATGAGAAACCATGGGAATGTAAAAAAATTAAACACATCTTTACATTTGCTGTCAACAGACATAAAAAATAAATAAATACCATCATTTAGCAATTTTAGTACCAGTTCTCCTTTATACCTCATATTATAATTTCTTATAATTATATTAGTATTGTGCATTTCAAAACTCTATGTTGTTTAATGAAAACTTTATTTTTATAAAGTCTCAATGAGAAACAGTGAAGAAGTAAAGTTTATATTAGTATTATTATATTATTTATATTAGTATTATTTATTTCAAAACTCAATGTGGATAGTCTCTATTTCTTTCATTAAAGTCACAATGAGAAACCATGGAAGAAAGTAAATAATTGAAACACATCTTTACATTTGCTGTCATACAGACAGAAAAATAAATAAATAAAATCATTTAGCAATTTTAGTACCAGTTCTCCTAATTATACCTCATATTATAATTTCTTATAATTATATTAGTATTGTGCATTTCAAAACTCTGTGTTGTTTAATGAAAATTTTATTTTAATAAAGTCTCAATGAGAAACAGTGAGAATAAAGTAGAAATTGAAATACAATTTTACATTTGTTGTTATAAAGACAACATAAATCATTTAGCAGTTTCATTTAAAGTAGTAGTACTTATATTTATAATTTGTAAAGAAAATTCAAATGAACGACTTGAAAACTTTTAAATATTTATTTATTTTTTTATTTTGAAGTTTCACGTTGTAAAAATATACAAAAATAAATGTTAAAGTTATAAATTAACATTATTAGGTAACAAACAAAAATTCTGAAATAATTTTTTTTTTTTTTTTTTTAACAGAATCAATGAAAAAATTTTTTAACGGAATCACTAAAAAAAAAAAAAATAAATAAATTATTTTTAAAAGGAATTACTAAAAAAATTTAATTCTATTTGAGTACAAAAATATATATATATATATTTTCGACAATTCAGAGTCAGAAATAAATAATTATTAATTCTTTTCCATAAATAATTATTTAATTTATTCTAAAGTTTAATGCGATAATTTAAATTCCACTTAAATAAACCAGTTAATAAATCAAAATAATTGCACCTTTAAATTAATATAAAATTCAGCCAGTTTAAAATGAGATTATTTTTATTTAAAAATTTCGGTTGACTATTCAGTAAACAAAAAACTAAAAGATAGTGTGCAATTCTGAAAACTTCTCCGCCTACTTTTGAAAAACAAACAAATTGCTTAAAAAAAAAAAAATAGTATAAAAAAATATTTAAAAAGTCTTTTCAAGAACGTGCTTTCTACCAAAACATATTAGGCTGCAAACCGTGGCAAAATTCGCACTCTTTTCGCGTTTGTCTCGTGATTATCTTACTTCCTCCCCCTCCACCCCCACCCCCTAAAAAAAAAACCTAAGCCAAATAAAATAAAAATGGAAAGAGGGAAAAACTTATTTGCTTAATATATCCGTTTGTCAAAAGAGACGAGTCGAACAATACCTCGAAACACGCTATTTGTCAATCAAAGGTAATGCCAAAAAAACAGAATAGTTGATTACTCTTTGCTGCGTGAAAATGTTTTCAAAAAAAAAAATAAATAAATAAATAAAAAAAATGAAAACAAAAATAAAAAAAAATCGTTTGCATTTTTTTATTTTATTTTTCAAATCAGGCAGAATGAAATAAGTTCCCGAGTTCGTGCGTTCATTGTTGTGAGAAAACTTGCCACTTAAGATATTATCTTATTACCCTTTTTAACTTGACCATAATTTGCGTTTTTACTTGAGTGAGATTAAAAAAATATTAAAAAAAAAGAAAATATTTGAATCATTTATTTTCCACACATTTTATAAATGATGGATTGGTAATATCGTATTTACATAATCAGCAAAGCAAGCTGGTTTTACTTATTTTTACCTTTTAAATAAAGTTTTTCAAACTTTGAGTGGTATCACACAAAGATAAAAACTTTTCAAAGTAATAAATATTCTTTTTTTTTTAAAACTTAATTTACTTGAATTATGTAAAGTAAACAATTTAAATTATAATGTAAAATTAAAAATATAAATAAAATATACAATACAATTTTTAATACAAAGTGTTAACTGTATCTATTTATCAGTGCTAGCAGAGAGAATTAAGGAAACTCACTTAAATCAAACCAATTCGTGAATTTTAAAAAGCTAATAAAATACAATTTCTTTCATTTCAATTAATTATCAACACATTTAATTTTATATTCAGATAGTTTACTATATATATATATATATATTAAGATACCAAAATCAGATTAATTCAAATACTTCACAAACTTAATAAATGCTATTGTAGAAGAGTATACGATCTAAAAAGACTTGAAAAAAGTCTTGATAAAAATTCAAAAATTGCAAAAATAATCATCAACTAACAATATACAGTACATCTTTACAATATATTTATATTTTCATTGCAATAACATTAACTTTCACGTATTTTATATTCATGTGTTATGTTACATTCACTTATTTTATATTCATGTGTTATGTAACATTCACGTATTTTATATCGTATTCTGTTATATTTACAGTCCTCATCATTTTTACCTCTATCAAATTTAAAATAATTATAATATTTAATAACTACAAGGAATAAATAATATTTAATAACAAAGGAATAGTTTATTTCCATAAAAATTTAAATAAATAAAACCATTTTCAAATTTTACAAGAATAAAGCAGTTAAACAGTTGACTACACTTTTCTGAAATATAGTTTCAAGATATCTCTTTCAAAATATATTTAGTTTTTTTTTAAAAAAAAAATTTTTAAAAGTTTTTAAAAATTTTTTAAAACTCAAAAAAGACAAATTAATAAAACAATTTAAAATTGCTTATGATAAGTTATATTTTCTTGAAATTTAAGGATTGTCAGATTGATGGTTGCCTACAAGATTAAGTAAACAGTTTGTATTTAATGTAGACAATAAATAATTGAGTCAGTTCAAGTCTCATTTATAATGAATAATAAAAAAGATGTATTCAGTTTAATTTAAAAAAAATGTTTTATGGTTTCATGTTAAAGATTTAATAATATTAAAATTGAATTTAATATTTCAAAATTACTTCACTAAAATCATCGCAAAAAATATGTGTATACTTGGCTTTTGTGTTATAGAAAAATCCTTTCCATTGAAATTAATTAATAGGATGTTTTGAAAATGCTACTTTTATCGTGTAATATTAATTTTAAAATTTAAAGTCTGATAAAAACTATTAAATACTCGGAAATAAAAAAAAAAAAAAATGTATCATAAAAAGTACATAAATTTGCGATTAATGATTTTTAATTTTTATAATAAAGCAAAAAAAGTAAAAAATGCTTAAAACGAAAGCGGCTCAACACCAAAGACATTTGACATTTTCAATATTATATATAAAAAAATATATATATATCAAAATGTTTTTTTTTATCTCACCTAAAGGAAATATCTGCCTATAATTAAAAAAAAAAAAAGTTTATTTTCCAAATACAAATTTTAAAAATGAAACACAAAAAATCTTCTAAGAGGACAGAGTAAGACAAAACATTAAACGATGGTTTGGTTTATCACTCCACGATCATTCTGTTCACACTTTCGGCTAATTAGATCGGGACCTACAATTTAACGTGGATTCCGAACCACTCACAAACATCCATGCCACTGTCAGGATTCAAACCTGAAGCATGTGATACCAAAGACAGAGCGCTAAGACAACTGGCCATTAAACAATGGTGTAAAGATCACTTATTTAACACAATCAAAACAGCCAAAAAATGGTTTCATGATTAAAAAATGTGTTAAATACTACAAATTAAAAGCTGACAGAATGCATATAATGTGCATCTATACAGCAGATTAATAAAATTACTAAATTTGTTACAACAAAGCACAAAATAATCATGCGTTAAGAACTGACCAAGTAATATGATTTTTTTAGAAAATACTAATATATATAGTGCTAGAAAGCTATGTATATCCGTAGTGCTTTAGAAAAAAGCGATATATATATTTATATTATACCAAAACATGACATCTAATTAACATGCAAGTAGCATCAAGGAAAACATGCACTTTAAACAAGCATTCAATCACAACAAGTGAGCCATGTCAAAAAGAAACTAAAAAAGCAATATAATTACTATCATTACTGACCACAACATCGAATCATTGGTTTTCTTTTTAGTAATTTTACAATCAATTGCTTTTTTTTTTTTTTCTGTCGTGTAACAACCAACACAACTTCATAGAAACAAGACGCAAAATGGCCATTTAAATATCCGATGATTACTTCCATACAAGTGAGCAATTTTGATATCATCATTTTAATTTGATAGGTATCGAAAAACTGTTCATGTTCAATAATAATTTTCTCTAGTTAAATTATTGAAAATGAACTTTTCTATTGAAAATGAGATATTTTTATTGAAAAAAAAAATTATTGTTTATCAAAAAAAAAAAAAAAATGACATGTTTTTCACTAGTTTATTAATTCTACATAAAAAAAATATTTAGTTGAAGTTATTACAGCAAATCGTCTAAAATTTGTTATTATACTAAAATCTCTATTTTGTCTTTCATGAATCAATTTAAAAAGCTATTGAATAATTTTTTTTTTTTTAATTTGATGCAACATGAATTTGTTATTAGATATATTATTAATTTACCATAAATAAATTAACAAAATAATATATACGGAAACAGAAAAATTTAATCATAATCCATAATCGGTATATATATTATTTTATGTAAAACTTTTTTACTCCTAAATCTATTGCAGTTTATAATTTGCACATGATAATTAAGATATCTAGAATAAGATTAGAAAACATTGCATTAACTAATGAAACTTGTAGACTAACTAAAAAATGTGATGCAATATGAATAAATTCATTACTTGAAAATTTATGAGCGCGACAATTCAATAATGCTATAAAAATATATAACTTCATTTTTAGTTTATAATTCATATTTTATATATTTAAAGTTTTTTCTTTCTAAATTCATTTCAGTTTATGAATTCGTTTAGTATACATTTAAATATTAAAAAAAAAAAATAATAATAATGAAATTTTTTTATTTCAATCATTGAAAATCTGGATTATTTAGTGTACTTAAAATTTAGTTAATAATGTAGTGTTAATTTAGAGTATGAAAATTTTCACTTAAGATAGTTTAAATAAAAACATGATGATGTTGCCATATTACAATTAACAAAACATAACAGACAATTAATGAACAAACGTATAAAGAGCTGTCAAATTATAGTATAGTATAATAAATTCTCTCAAATTATTTACTCATCGAGTTATTTTAAAAGTGAAAATCTATCTTCAAGAAAATAATTGTATCAATGATTGTATCACACAAATGTCAAATTAATTCACAGAATTTGTATTAAAAATCTTCATTATATTACACATTAATTTTAATGACAATTGAAAGATGGTTAAAATTCATATAAAATTATTTATAAAATAATTTTTATTTTATAAATTAAAATTCATGCATTTGTTATTCATTTTAAAAATAACATTTTTAAAAATGGTTTGATAATTCAGTTACTAAACTGCAAATTCTTAAAATCGAAGTTTTTAAAGAATTTTAGTATCTTTAAGAAATGAGCTGTTCATCTGTCAAACATAAATTATTAGCTTCTACATAAAGTTTTGAATTTTTTTTTTTTCTTTTCAAATTACAAAATGTCACATAAAATATTAACTTATCAGGTAGATAATTTAAATTTTAACAATTAACGAAAAATATTTTTTATGAGTTTTAATTGAGTTGAATGTTATATATATTATTAAAATTAAAATACTTATCTCTTACATTTAGCATTGTACTGTTAAAGAAATTTATTATATCAAAAATTAAAATATTTCTAATATTATTTTAAGCATTTTTAAATGAATAATGAATATTTTAAAAATGCAATTAAGATTAAAAATTATTTATTTAAGAGATATTATACGCGTAAAAACATGTTTTACATATTTATACAAAAAATTTACATCTTCCGATAATTAAAAGTTTCATAAAATTAAATAAATCCAAAACGATTTCTATATATTAACGGAATATTTATTTTCACAATAACTATTGTATGCTCCATTTATTTAATACTTAAAAATTGGCAACATGCAAATAATCAAAAGCTGTATTACAATTTTTCATTCTATTTATTGTTGTGCTGAGTTAAAAAGTCAATTAATTGTATTAGTTTTAACGGGGAAATTACAAGTGGTTATGACGTTTTAAAAAATTGCTACAAATTTCCTAACATCAAGGAATTTAATTTCTCTTCATGCAAATATAATAACTTTTAATAAAAATAATCAACAATAAAAAAAAGCAAGAAAATTATACTAACATTAGTTTAACATAACGTTTACCTTAAAAACATTTTCTTTCCACATAATTAAAAAAATAATAAACCAAAACAATTTAACTTCCAGTTAAAAATTTCCAGGTTTGATCATTTTCAAATTATCACTTAATTACCAGAAGGAAGAGGGAAAAAAGAATAATTAATTTCTACTGTAGTTACGGAAAAACTCAGGCAGTATGTAAGCAAATAACCGACCGCGGTGTAAATTTAATTACAAATATAATATATATAAGAAGAAAGAAAAAAAAAAGGAAAACATCAGTCGATTCCGTAATGTGTGGAAACAACCAAATGATCAGAAAACAGCAACCTTAAACACGAAAATGGCAACATACAATAATCAAAAACTATGCCACACTTTTTTTTTCGATTTATTGTTGTATTAAGTTAAAAAGTCAATTAATTGTATAAGTTTTAACGGGGAAATTACAAGTGGTTATGACGGCTTAAAAAATTGCTACAAATTTCTTAACATCAAGGAATTTAATTTCTCTTCATGCAAATAAAATAATTTTTTTAAATATATTAACAAGAAAATTATACAAACATTAATTTAACATAACGTTTACCTTAAACACATTTTCTTTCTAGTAATTAAAAATAAATAAATAAACCAAAACAATTTAACAATTTCAAAGTTTGATCATTTTCTAATTACCACTTAATTACCAGAAGGAAAAAAAAAAAAAAAAAAAAAAAAGAATAAAGTAATAATTAATTTTTACTGTAGTTACGGAAAAACTCAGGTAGTAGGTAAGCAAATAACCGACCGCGGTGTAAATTTAATTACAAAAAATATATATATAAGAAAGAAAAAAAAAAAGGAAAACAGCAGTCGGTTCCGTAATGTGTGGAAACAGCCAAATGATCAGAAAACAGCAGCCTTAAACGGAGTCGAGTAATGAGCGAAATTCATTAGGCAGAGCGGAGAGGCGAGAACAATTAAGAGGCTCTATTAGGGCGAAGGTTTTAGGGTTAACTCACCGGGTGTCGGTTAGGATACATGGTCGCCAAGCTTCACCGCCAAATCAATACCGCGGCGTCGCCATCACGAATATCCAACGGGCAACAGCAGCGGCAACATGACGCTCGGTCGTTTTAGTCCACGGTATTCTTGGGGTGCAAAGTACCCCCCACGCGGCAAGAAAACGAGTATGCCCGGCAAACAGGACGCACTCACCGATCGCCCCTATCAACAAACATGACTGTCCTCAAAGCTTTTCCCGCGCCCTCTCTCACCAAAACCCACGTGGTACCTTCAAACAGCTCCGATCCGCCGCGGCCAATGAGCGGCGCCTTCCGTCGCGGGGCGGAGTCTGGATGACGTCACCCCAAACTGACAGCCGTCACTCAGGAATCGGTGGTACTCGGCACGCCACGCCCCCCTCACAGTCTCTCTCTCTCCGAACAGCATTTTTTGGGGGGACTCCTCCTTCTCTTCTCCGCAAATAGCGAGCGAAAAGAATCGCTTAAGCGTCAGTAGAAGCGTAATGAGCGGAGAGTTATTTGCGCAGAAAGGTGTCATATTGTTGAGACCCAAAACAAGAGAGTCAACATCCAGGCCGCCCTTTGTGCAACCCCCTCCCCATTGCTGCTTTCCAAAGCGTCTCCATTTTTTTCATTCTTCTTAATTTAACCCTTCATTAAAGAGGAAGCGCTTATTTAAGAGTAATTCGATAAAAAGTGCTTTACGACACTCTTACCACTAATTATCAACCGCGGCTTTTAACTCGCCACGATCATTACACATGGAACTAATCGCCCATGCAAAAATTGAGGCCTTTTTTTTTTTTTTATTATTTATTTTTATTTTTAATGGTCCCTCCCCCTTCACCCCCCTTACAGTTTCGTTTTTGGAATGGGGGAAGGGGGCGATGATGTCAGAATTTCATATTTTTGTTCTCCACCAAGGAAAGATAAAATTCTATCCGAGATTCAGTGTTTATGTATGGCGAAGGAATCATATGTGAATCGCTGTTGCTTTTTTTTTTTTTTTTTTTTCGTATTTATTTTATTATGTATATATATGTTTTTTTTTTTTTTTCCTGCGACCACAATTCTAACGGGATTTTAAGTGCTTTATTTGGGATTATTTGTTTACCAAATTTCTTCAGGTACTGGGGGGTTTGAATTAAACTAAGCTGGTGTCGTGGTCGTAGGAATTTGATAGTTTTGTACTCAAAAACTTTTAATTTTAATTTTAAAGATAGTTTTTATTCACTTGCGTCAAAGTAGTTAATTCTAATTTGTATTAATTTGATTTCTAATTCAAATTGTTTTTAAGTAATTGTTTTAATTGTGTTAATTTACATTGTAGAAATTCTTTAAAAAATTGAAATAATTTAAAGTAATTATTAAGTCGCATTGTAAATTAATTGAAAATGGGCTGTTCAAACAAAAAGAAACTTTTCTTCAAAATGCAAATATGTATATATATATATATTTGTATTTTGAACAAAGTCGATCGAATTACTCTGAATCCTGATTTGTTTTAATTGGTCAAAATTTTATCAATAATGGCACAGTAAAAAAAAAAAATTTAATAAACTATTTTTTTTTTTTTTTTTTCAAATTTAAAAAAAAGACGAAAAATTTTCAAGAAGAAAATCTTTTCTAAAACATTATTTAAAAATATGCATTCAGACAAAATTAAATATTTTAAATCAAATTAAATCACCATTAAACAATATAATTCTTAGTAATCAAATAATTAAAAGTTGGTCTTATTTAATTTAATTTTTTAATATCACAACATTCTCTTTTTAAATTATTATTATTATTTTAATTCTTTTACACCTTTAAAAACTTGTGTGCTTAGATTATGGCCCACCTTATCACATATTCATTTTTTTTTATTTATTATTTATTTATTATTAATTTTAAAATTATTTATTTATTATTATTTTTTTTTTTTCTCTCCTTTTCAATTAGGATGAATAATGCAACATAATACTGTTCTTACTGATTTAAGAGCAAACATTTTAATATAAGAAAACTAAATTATTAAATTTCTAATTTATTTCAAAATCATCACGATGAAGCGGGTTTATCAATGCTATTTTTAATTATTTTTTAGCAAATCTTTGCTTCAAGATTTCATAACAATTGTCAAGTACATGTTCCATTTTAAAATTACGGCAAAATAGGCAAATTTCATAGTTGCTAAATAATCTACGTTGCATCAAATTGTATGTGCTATGAATACTATTGAGAAACCTGAAAGTTTTAGGTAAATATAATAGAAAGAAATACAGGTTACTTATGCGTTAATTTTAACTATCTGTTATTATAATAAAGAATGGCTGATTGTAATATCGAAGTTTAAGTAGCTTTTGTATATTCATTTTTATTTTGGCAAGGATCATTAATTAATATAAAAATATTTAAATAAAATTCTGGAATTGAATAACGTAGATGCAATATGCTTTAAAAAAATATCTTATATCAAAAAATTTGATAATGTTAATTTATTTTTTTTCCCATGATTTGAAAAACATATTTTCTAAACTTCAAAAATTAAAAAATAAATAATAAATAAATAATTCTTCATTTATTTGTCTGTGTTTTTAAAAAATTAAACAAAAATGTCAGACTAATTTTAAAAGCATATTATAATATTTTTAAAAAATTTAAAATAATAATAAATAAAATAAATATTTATTTAAAATTTAATATTAATTTATTTAAAATATTAATTTATTTTAAATTTTTTAAAAAATAAGTAAAAAAAAAATAAATATTTTTAAATAATTATTTTTTATATTTAAATATGGTACTTACGCATTAACGGTACCTTGGCGACAGACTTGTCGGTTTTTAAGTGTCGCCAATCTTTATTATTTGATTTTAAATGAAGTGTTTGATATATATTTTATTATTTTGGAACAAAATTTTAAGTGTAGATTGGCGCCAAATCTGTAGCTGCGGTTGGCGCGTGTGCTCTTTATTGGCACAATTGTCGCCAAGGTACCGTTAATACGTAAAGTACCTTAAATATTTAGTATAAATTTTATTTTTGACTTCTCTTGAAGTAGAACTATTTAAACTATAATACTAATGGGGTTTTTTTGGGGGGTAGCACAACTGGCCTCACAGATATTTTTCTGGTTTTTCTCTTGTGTGGTTTCTATGAAGAATTGCAAGAAGACCTTCATAGAAGCATTTCCTCTCTCCCTCTTCAAATGAAAGTCAGATAACATACCATAAACATATCCTCACTGAAATTTAAGGATAAAGTGAGGGATTTTCTTCAGTTGAGTATTAGAGTACAGTTGCCAATTGTATTTAAAAATAATAATAATAATAATATACATCGTAAAACCGTTGAATAAAAACTTATTGAGGCTTTATACCCGCATGTATAATATTTTTTAGAAGAAGTATCGTTAAGTTGCATTGAAATATGAAATGAAATAATAAGCCATATAATACCTTGATGGATTAGCGTCAGGGAATATAGATTTCCTTTCCCTGACATAGAAAATTTTGTGGTACATAACAACCTATAAAAGGTAAAAGGAAAAAAAAAAAAAGGCATTAAACATTAAACACCCCAAATCTCCTCATCGCATAACAAACGCACATACCCCCATTTCGTGTCACGTGATTTCGTGCAACAGTGCTGTCTGACAGCCAGGGGCCGTTACCCCCAACCCCGAATAATTAATAACAATAAAAAAAAAAAAGAGGGGGAAAAAATTGCCCTGTAGGGCTGGATGGACAAGGCATATCACATCAAGTACCTCTGTGCTTCATTAGATCTTTTTGTAGGCGTCGAGACACCCGTACCACGTGGTCGTGACGCAAACCTGTCAACCGAGACGAACGGGAGAGGAAAATGGTAGATAATAAAAGTAAAAAAATAGAGAGAGCAAAAGTGCAGAAGTACATACTGCAGGGAGGGTCGAACGAGCTGAAATGTTCTCGTGCGTGGCAACTAATTACGTGGTTTGGTGAGAAGTCCGTCCCGTGAAAACAAAACGGCCCACCGCGAAAAGGATGAATAAAACGAAAAAGAAAAACGTTATGTGTGTGAGAGAGAGAGAGAAAGAGGAAAACAAAATAAAATAAAAAAAAAGTAGTGCTGGTGCTAGTGGTAAACGGCCGGCTCTGTCAAGAGGCGGCGAAATCTTGCTCGAAACATGGGTGGGTTTCGATTTTGATTGCAAGAGAGGCGTTGCCGAAATGGGATTCCAGATGCTGCCTTCTGCCCATGCCATTAGAGTGTTGTTGAATTGGAGGGTGCTTTTGTTCTGTAGTAGTAGGAAATGGGTACTTTTTCTTTTCTCCCTTTTTGAAATGGGGATTAATATATAAAAGAAAAAAAAAAAGAATAATGTGCTTTTGGGAGTAACTGATTTCGTAATTATGAGTGGTCAATTTTTGTCAAAATCGTAATCATGTGCTCGTTGTTGATTGATTTTTGTTCCTTTTTCTTCTGAAGTTTAGTTGTTGGAGGAATCTATTTAAATAGAAGAAATAATTTTAGAAAGATGAGTGGTTAATGTATTTCAATGTGTGTGTTTTGTATCGTAGTCTTCTGCAACATTGGAATTTAATTAATTACAAAATTTTCCTAACAGCAGTTTTTACTGAATGAATAACATTAATTTTAGAAAGATGCGTGGTTAATATATTTTCAATGTGTTTTTTATCGTAGTCTTTGGCAACATTTTAATTTCATTAACTACATCTATTAAAAAAAAATTTATCAGCAGTTTTTACTAAATAGATAATATATATTAAAGAAAACCGCCTGACTTTAAAAACTGTCTGTAAATTATATCCTCTAAAATAATGAAACGAATTTCAAGTAAATTACATAATTTTTTAATTTATTTTTTATGTAATATAATAGTAAAATTATTCGATTAGAAAAAAAAAATAGAAAAGAAAAGAAATAGAAAATTCTAGGTTATACACAAAAAAATGTATTCGTTTGAAAATGCATTAAAATGAAATGTATATTTAAAAATAGCTTGAAAAATTTTGGGTGGTAAAATCCATTCTAAATTTAAAAAAAAAAAAAATTCTTATCAAGTTTTAAGACAGGAAATTTTTTTTCAGAAGTACAATTTTAGAAATCGAAATTAAATACAATGCGCCATTTTAATTTTTGTAATTTTAAAAATTGAATAATTCGTTGTTCAGATTCATTGTACTAGACATGCTAAATCGCTAATAATTTAAATATCAGAATAATTTTCAGAAAGAGAGCTAGTTAATTTTTACAAGTCTTTCAGGGTTTAAAAAAAATTTTTAGTAGGTTTATATTATAATTTTTAATGCACGTTTTAATAAAGATTTGCATAGAAGAACAAATCAAAATTTAAAAAAAAAAAATTGTTATTAGTGTTAATTGACATTCATAATTTAAAATGCTATTTTTTTTTTTTTTTTTTTTTTAAGTTGTACTAATACTTAAATTTAACATTAAAAAATGCACACAGAAATTTGTACAAAAATATCACCACCTACAGTAGTTAGTCATGAAGTATAGTATTTAGACAATTATTCATGAAGTATAGTATTTAGACAATTATTCATGAAGTATAGTATTTAGACAACAATTTAAATTTAATAAACACAAAAATTGATATCCAGTTAAGTGAAATGCAACTATCATCCTCAAAAATGAAATAATTTAAAACATGTTGTATTCTGTAACGTTTCCCTCAGAAATGTTAACCTTACATTACCCAGAAGTATGGTGCATTTATTTATATCAGATGTGTTATAAAAACAAACAATAAACTCCCCTATAAAACAAAAGTAACATGCCTTAAACAAAAAAAAAAAAAATGTTTATTTTTAATCTTATTAAAACACTACATTGTACTTCGTGGAAAGAACGTGTTTTCCTTCAAGTAGCTTGTGAATAATAAGCCGCGATGTTTATGCAGATAATCAAAAGACATTTAATAAGTCCCAGAAAGTTAAACGGCTTCTGATACTAATCTGAACAACAAGTTCTTATTGTTTCCTAGATAGCCATCAACATTACGTGTTTCTTAAAAGTAATGTCGCGAAACGGTTTCCACAGGTTCATTTGAATAATAACTCTTATTCTTTGACAATGGCAGATTTAATGAGTACAGAGTTTTTTTTTCTAAAATGCCACGTATAAGGTTAAGACCCGTTTTTCTTCTTCTAAATATTAATTTCTAAAAAGGTTTTAAAAGGCACGTGGCTTCATTTATAAAATATCAGATTAACTTCAAAGCTAAGTTATAAAAATATTCCTTAATAATAAATTAAAACATTCCTTATAGAAGTTATAAAATATGCTTAACTTCAAAGCTACATTATAAAATATTCGATTAACTTCAAAGCTAAATTATTAAATATTCGATTAACTTCAAAAAGCTAAATTATTAAATATTCGATTAACTTCTATAAATTATAAAAAATATTAGATTAACTTCTATAAATTATAAAATATTAGACTAACTTCAATAAATTATAAAATAATAGACTAACTTCAATAAATTATAAAATATTAGACTAACTTCAATAAATTATAAAATATTAGCTAACTTCAATAAATTATAAAATATTAGACTAACTTCAATAAATTATAAAATATTAGACTAACTTCAATAAATTATAAAAATATTAGACTAACTTCAATAAATTATAAAATATTAGACTAACTTCAATAAATTATAAAGTATTAGATTAACTTCAATAAATTATAAAATATTAGATTTTCAATAAATTATAAAAAATATTAGATTAATTTCAAAGCTAAAATACCTGCATAATTGAAAAGCAAGTGCATAGTATAAGTTCAATACTCAGAGAAATTAAAGAATATGCATAATAATAATATATATGCACTGTAGAAATAAAAATTTTATTTAACTACTATTAAAAAGCAATTTAGAGCATACTTTTAGATAGCCAGTAAAGTTAGAATGCTTATCTAAAATCTACCAAAAAGTGTTTGGTTGGTAAATTAATATAAATATAGATGTATTAATTTGAAAATGCCAAATTTGTTATTGAAGAAATACTGTGTTGTATTTAAAACCGTATGTGTTTAAGTACAAATGAACAAACTTTTAATAATATAAATCAATATTATTTAATCTTACTGAAATCGCTTTTCATAACATAATTGTTTTAATGTTATTAAAATAAATAAGAAAAAACTGAGATATACAATTAAAAAGTTGTAACATATTGTAATATTTAGCAAATATTTTTAACATAAGATTTCATCAGGTAGAAATTGGAAAATTACTCAGCATTAAATATACCATAACCTCTGAATCTTCGTCAATATTTTTACATCGCAGAGAGCAGCTCTTTGCATGTGTCAACTAACTACCTATACAACAGCAAGCAATAAATTCTTCAAAGAAGAATTCTCTCCTCTTCACTCTTCCCTACTAATTTAAACAGATTTTTAAGACTCAACTAACGTCAAGATAATTAACGCCTATGTTAACCTCTGGTTCGAGACCTTGCAGAGACCCTTTGGGTAATTTTTTAAAACTTCGCCAGCGAGCAATGAAGACGAAGATCCCACGTGGTTTTGATGGCTAGACGCCCGTCAATGAAGCCGCAAAACAGCAAAAAAAAAAAAAAAAAATGAAAGAAAAAGAAAAAAAAAAAAAAAAAACAAGCCACGAAGGGGAAGAAGGAAAAAGAAACTCTACAAGAACTACGAGATCAGGCGTTTTTTCACATCAAAGATTGTTGTTCTTGCCGAATCATTAAGGCGAAGAGAGGGAAGGATCAAAGCAGATCCTTCTTCTGCCATGACCTTCAAACACAAAGACTATCAGACTACTACGACTTGGGCATTAGATCTTCCCCCTCGTGACTTGATTGGGCAGGAGATTAAGGCTGGCCCCTACGAAGGTGCGACTCCTCGCTGAAGACTGGAATTGGAACGCCTGATTCGCAAGTATTACATAATGTGTCAACCACAATTTGATCCATGCGATTGCAGGATTGATCGCTTGATGATCTAGAGTGACCTTTGGTTGCCATCAAAAGAATGACAAAGAACTAATTCGCTCTGAGCCAATATTTACACTGGTTTCTTTGTTGTAGGGAGCGAGTGTAGTAATTGGCAAACATGACCTTATAAAAAGTCTTACAGTGAGAGATAAAGGTTTATTTTACAACAAAAACAATTATAGTTCTCTTTGTCTGTTGAAGTTTGGTGTTATTGAACGAAATCTTGAATTCAAGTGAGACCAAAAGTAAATCTATTTTTAGCCTTTTTTTGCTTTTTACCCTGGTTTATTTATTTTTTTTTTTTTTTTTTCCGAAAAGGAAAAATTAAAATTAGAATTTTTTCTTTTTTTAAATATTTCTTCGTAGATTTGCCCATACTAAGTCTGTTCTCATTAAAAGTGAATACAGAAAAATTAATTTCAAATGTTACTGTAGCATGAAATATTCATTAATATCTTTCTTTTTTTTTTTTTTTCTGGCACAATGTAGTTTACTGCTTTAAGTGAACATACCAAAAAGATTAAAAATAATGTGACTGTGTGACTAATCTAAGTAACATGCAGAGCGAGACGAACATCCCATCTACTCATGGATGAATGGAAAGGGGGTCAGCTTCTTGGATTTCTTCTTGTCATGGAGTACCCGTAGGTAGAAGTCTGACTTTGGCTTCATGACGCTCTTACTGTCATATGGCGGCCTGATGGGCAATTGGCTAGCACGCTGACCTTTGGTACCTGTTGCCTCATGGACAAATAGCTCCACGTGCACAGGGAAATCAGCACCCGATAATGTAAACATTCTGTCTATGTGGGGTTGGCTGGCTGAAGGGAGAAAGAAATGTAACACCAGCAGTGTGCTTTTGGATTTCGAATGAAAGCACTAATAGACTGTAAAAGCACTTCTCTATGTCTTTTATTACCATACAGTACTATAGGCTCCAGGTTCGAAACCTGGCGATGACATGGATATTTGTTAGTGGTTTTGAAATCCACTTTAAACTGTTAGCCCTCGTGTGCACAAGATGACAGTAGAGCGACAAACACAACCAAACCAAACTTCCAGTCATATGAGACCGGGACTTACGGCTTAAAGTAGATTCCGAACCATTACAAACATCCCTGATATCGCCGGGACTCGACTCCGAAACCTATTATTGTGGCACCGAGCGCCAGAGCATAGACACTCAGTCATTCAAACCCATTAAAAATAATACTTGTCCTAGTCAATTCGAATCTACTATATTTTTTGGAAAATGAACAGATTTGGCAACTATATTGAGGCAGAATGTTTTACAGTTTAGTTAGAATTTCCGAATTTTTCTTAAAGAATTAAGCGCGAATTCATTGAGAGCAATATTATCACAAATCTATATGTTCTTATAATATATATTCTAGGTCTACATATATTGACAACTTTGTGTTCTCCCTTACCCTATAAGAAATAAAAATGAAACATACCAAAATATATTTGAATCCCTAATTGTATAAAATTAGTCAAGCATTATAAAAAATGACCAAGCACACAAATACTGCGATTACATAAGTACATCAAAATCTACTACCAATATATTAAAACCTTTCATGAGATTATACTGCTGAAATTTAAGGTAGTACCATTAAATAGAACAGTACTGAATTCGACATCCACGTAGAATATGTACATGATGTGTCAGTCCAATCTAATCCACATGATTGTTGGTTTGATCACCCGATAGCATAAGTGACCCTTGATTGCCAAGTGCAGTTTAGGGAGATTGGCAGAGAACTAGTTTTGTGTCAATATTTACACTACCTCGGAGTTTGCTCCTTTTTTTATTGTAAGAATGTCGGGAGTACGTTTAATAGGTAAATATGACCTTTGGCCGCCTGTCTTTACAGTGAGATAAGATTTATGTTTAATGGAAACAATCAACTCTCTTTGTTGAAGTTCTTCTATTGTTGATATAATCTCCACAAAATCGAGTTAATTTGTTTATTTTATTAAAATCTGTTAAGGCAGAAAAATATTTCTTTCCACAAGCTTTTTATGTCTTGTTTTGTGAATAATCTTAAGGGGATCTGGAATTAAATCTTTTTGAATTTTAAGAGAGTGAAACTCTTGTAGTTAAATTATGAATAAATGTGCAGGGCGTTTCAAAAAATATCCGGTAAAAATGTAAGGGCACATAGAGAGTATGGAAATAAGAAGATTTAATACAGTTTTGGTTTGTGGCTCTACGGTCATCTTGTGCCCACCAGGGCTAAACAGACCGGGACCTACAGATTAACGTGGATTCGAAACACTACAAATATCTATACAGATTTAATATAGGAATGGGCTGCATAAATGTTGCGTTGAGGCAATAGAAGGTACTGTTGAAATAGATAAGTGAAAATTATTCGCTGGCTTTAATCATTCTCTGTACAGATTTCGAGCAGAATGCATATTTACACCAATGCGAACTCGCCGGCATGCATTTAACTTATGGGGCTGCAAATAGAAATGAAATCGCAGCTCAAAGGATCTACAGGGAGCGATTTCCGGGAAAGCAGCTGCTGAATCGTCATACATTCGAACCCATATTCCTATACTAAAGCTTCTTATTTTAGTTTATTAGTTAGCTTCGTTATTTTTTTTTTTTTTTTTTTTTTTTAAGCTTTAAATTTTATGCCAGATATTTTTGAAACACCCTGTATATACTGTTCCATAATCAAACGCATTGGACACAAATACAAAAACTGCGAAAGAGATTAATTACATTAATTTTTAAAAAAACGAATAATGTTTTAAATAACTTTACGATTTCGGTTAGAAAGTGCTACCATTAAACAACGATACATGTTAACTATGCACGAATTGCTAAACACATTCGATTGATTTGGTTTGGTTTGTCGCTCTGCGGTTATTTTTTGCACACTCTGGGCTAATTAGACCTGAACCTACAGTGGATTCTAGATGGACCTAAAGTGGATTCCTAACCACTAACAAACATCAGTGCCACTGCCAAAAACACACTCGAAGATATTACTGATTTTACGAACGTTTATATCAGTAGGCAAAATTCTAATTCTATTATTCCTATTAATCTAATAATTCTATGGTTTTCAGTATCCTCAAATGAGGATTTAAAGAAGATTCTTATATATACTCTTAAGAAATCAATGTAGGTTAATGCGGACTGCCATGGTGGCCAAAAAACTAATCCATTTCGCTTTGTCATTTTCTACTACATTGGATAGAAGAGTCGTGTACCTGTGCACGTAGTGCACATCTGCTCAATTGTCATATTCTGATAACTTCAAACACAAATGCTAAAAATGATAATCAATAAAATAAAATTATGAAAATGAAAGTTTAAGCATAGTGAAGTAATCCCAGCCGAAGTTCTTTTAGATATGTAAGATAATCCCTGCTGTTTAAAGCTATAGCTGTCTATCACAAGTAAATAATAGATATCCACCCTATCAATAGTAGATATGGTGTGATCAAAAAAAGCATTCACTGTTGTATTTCGGAGTACACACACACATATATATATATATATATATATATATATATATATATATATATATATATATATATTATATATATTTGTGTTCTCTTTGTACAAAAATCGTTTGTAAGTATTTAATTGGTGAAAGAGACAGATATATGTAATTTTATATACGATACATGTGTTGGCATCTAATTTATCATTTGTACCCATAAAATAGAAAACTATTTTTAGACTGTTGTAATTCCTTTACAGAATAAAGGATATACCGTAAATTAATTATAATGACCATAATGACCATGAATTAAGAATCACCCTAATAACCATGAATTGAGCATTACACTAACGACCACGAATTAAATATTTAAAAAATCTACTTAATTTACACTAATATTTCTTTATGTGCTATTTTGAAACAATTGTCTAAATTTAATTCAATGCATTTGAAATTAAGCCATTGAGTGAATGAATAAAATGTATCCAATTATAAATAATAAGATATTTGACATTCAAAAAGAATAGAAATTATCAGACAAGTGGATGCAATGAATAATGAATGAAAGAATTGTAATATCATCATATAGTTCTTACATTGACATATATGACAGGCTATTAAGGAATATTAATGTCCCTTATTTCACAAGTATTAGTAAAATATTACTTGTTTTACGTAATCGTGACTCACAAATTTGTCAAAGCACTTTTTCATAACTGGTCTAAAGTATAGAATAACAGTAACAATCAAAAACATTTAATTTTGAGTGTCTAGATCTGAGTTAGTACACAATAAGATCTGTTAACTCTTATTAGAATAAAATCTAAAATTTTCAAAAATCAGGCAAGTTTGGTTTAGTGTGGTTTGTCGCTCGACGGTCGTTTTTGCATACATTAGGTTAATTAGACCAGGACTTACAGTTTAATGTGGATTTCGAACCACTATCCATGCCACAGCCAGGATTCAAACCTGCAGCCTGTGGTACCAAATACCAAAATCAGATGGGATTTAAAAGTAGCGAATAATTGGAAAATTTTATAGCGAGTTATTTATTGATAAACAGTAATGCTTCGAGAGGAACAAAAATATTGCGTACTTCAAAAAAATATTTTTATGAATCAAATGTTTTTTTTTTTTTTCAGAATTTTAATAATAATTTATAAGACGAACGTTATTTTAATAAGTTGTTTATGAATAATAATAAACAACTAATAGTTTCCTAATAAAGCATTCACAAAGATTAAAAATCCAGGATTATATATATATATATATATATAAATATATAAAAATTCTGGATTTTTGTGTGTGAGTGTGTGTGGATATACATAGAGGGAAATTCAATCTACATTTTTATATAAAAATATAAATTCCTTTTTTTTTTTTTTTTTTTTTTTTTGTCAATATCGAAAAATGTTAACCGTAATTTGAATTTTTACAAATCTATAATAAAAATATTAGGTTAGTATTAGGATGTATTATTAACACTAATTAATGATACATATAGCAAACCGGAAAAATGACAATTTTTACAACTTTAATAAATTAGTTTATACATTGTCGAAATATATAGCAATCCAGTTTTTAATCTAGCTTTTTTTTTCCCCCCTTTCATTTCCGCATTGAGTTTTCTAATTTTCAAATCTTTTTAAAATACATATAAAAGTATATATTACATACATCTAAAAATTATTCTAGTTATATATATTTTATACATTGTAATTTTTGTTATTGGTATTGTAAATGTATTGAAAATGAAACTCGATTTGTTCAGAAATGAAAAAATAACAAGCTTTCATCGGTAGAAATGATTGAATTTAATTTTTCCCAAAGAGGCTATTTTATATTAAATTCTCTTAAAAATAATTTAAAACGAAGAACAAAATTATATTTTTGAATTAAAGTAGGAATTTTATTTCGATCGAATATAATCCTTTCTTTAGAATTTAAAATGCAGTTCTTGTATCACTTTAACCATTTTAGAATAATCCATATTTTATTCATTTTACATTTGAGAAATCGGCAGATTTATTTTTCGAAAAAAAAAAATAATTAGAATTCTTATTTTTATTTCTAATAAAATTGCTTTTCAATTTTTATTATTAAACAATAGATGACAACTGCAATTCTTTGTAACAAAGTTGCTCTCTTTAAAATCAGATATTTTATTTTTTTAGTAATTTATATTGGTGAATATATTTCCTTTATCTTGCGTTCTTTTATTATAAAAAAGTACTCATAAAAAACACTTAGGATTTTATCACATCAACAATTTAGGAGTAGTAATAACTTGTTATTTAATCTTAAATAAATGCGAAATTAACGAAAAGCAAAGAAAAAGATGTTTTAGATTGGATTAGATTGATAAATGGGCATACATGTTATCAACCAATACATGTTACGTATTATCAATCAATATATATTTTGACGTATTATCAACCAATGTATATTGACGTATTATCAACCAATGTATGTTGACATATTATCATACAAAATATCTTGACATATTATCAACCAAAATATGTTTGGCATATCAACCAAAATATGTTGACGTATTATCAGCCAAAATATGTTGACGTATTATCAAAAAATATGTTGACGTATTATCAGCCAAAAATATGTTGACGTATTATCAGCCAAAATATGTTGACGTATTATCAGCCAAAATATGTCGACATATTATCATACAAAATATGTTGACATATTATCATACAAAATATCTTGACATATTATCATACAAAATATCTTGACATATTATCATACAAAATATCTTGACATATTATCAAAATATGTTTGGCATATCAACCAAAATATGTTGACGTATTATCAACCAAAATATGTTGACGTATATCAACCAAAATATGTTTGGCATATCAACCAAAATATCTTGACGTATTATCAACCAAAATATGTTTGGCATATCAATCAAAAATATGTTTATCATACAAAATATGTTGACGTATTATCAACCAAAATATGTTTGGTATATCAATCAAAATATCTTTGACGTATTATCACCAAAATATGTTGACGTATTATCAACCAAAATATGTTTGACGTGTTATCAACCAAAATATGTTGACGTATTATCAACCAAAATATGTTGACGTGTTATCAACCAAAATATGTTGACGTAGTATCAACCAAAATATGTTGACGTAGTATCAACCAAAATATGTTGACGTAGTATCAACCAAAATATGTTGACGTAGTATCAACCAAAATATGTTGACGTAGTATCAACCAAAATATGTTGACGTAGTATCAACCAAAATATGTTGACGTAGTATCAACCAAAATATGTTGACGTAGTATCAACCAAAATATGTTGACGTAGTATCAACCAAAATATGTTGACGTAGTATCAACCAAAATATGTTGACGTAGTATCAACCAAAATATGTTGACGTAGTATCAACCAAAATATGTTGACGTAGTATCAACCAAAATATGTTGACGTAGTATCAACCAAAATATGTTGACGTAGTATCAACTAATATATGTTGACATTTTATTACAACTTAATAAATATTCAATAAAAAGTAGATTAGTTCTCTAACAAACTCCCGTGAAATTTTTAAAAATTTGTATTTTCAATTTTAAAAGAGATTACATTTTATTAATCGTTTAATCATTTAAGTTTTTCAATGGTGCTGATTCTATGTGGCTTTGAGTAATTTAATGTTTGTAAATTTGTGTAATTATGTGTTATTTACGTCGTAAACATCATTTATGTCATAAAATTACTTTGTGTAATTTTATGTCCATTTTTTTGTTTTTAAACACTATTGTGTAAATAAAGTAAATAAAAAAAAAATGTAAGAAAAAAAATCAAATTATTATATTAACTAAATAAAAATAATAACATAATCAATAATCAACATAATCAAAATATTATAAAAGGAGAAACCCTAACTAGTGAGAAAAAAATGTGTTTTGATTAAGAGGGAAGTATAACTAAATTGCAGTAAACCTGAGTCAACCAAGTGCATGAGTTAACCGAGTAATAGCTTTACACTAGACGACACTGATTATCAAACAGTTTTATATGAAATTACTAAAAATATTTTTCTTTTTTTGGTTTAACACTTTTGCACATGATAATAATATTGACAAAATATGAAAAAGTTTGGAACGACATCGCGTGCTTTATTCAGAAACTCATGGAAGTATAGCTTTCGTGCAACGAATGTCTAAATGCCCTAATAAATATTTGCTGTACGGCAGAAAATAAAGTTTTGTATTTATTGCTGTCTAATAAAATATTCACAAAACGCACATTAAGCAAATTTGACTTTAATAAACATATTTATAATAATATGAAGTAATAATATATTATGTAATTTAAAAGTTACATTATTGCAACAGAATAAGAAAATTTACTTTCCGATTTTTTTTACCACTTCTCAATAAATTTGTCCAGTTTTCTAGTTCTTAGGAAAACTATTATTTATTACCAGTTTTTAGAAAATTTATTATCACAGTTTACACAAACAAAATCTTATTGTAAACGTGAATTATTTGCTTTTTACTAACATGTACAGTAAATAAAACATGCACATTTCAAAGTAAATTATTAATTTTTCATGAAAATTTGCTTATATAAATTTGCAAAGGGTTTGGATTTTTCAAAATAATTAAATTTATTCAGATGCATAAACATACATACGAAAATCACGAACTTTTTGATTGATAAAATTATTTAAAAAATTTAAATGTAATAAAAATTATTTGAAATATTATTATTATGATAAAATTACATGAACTTTTTAATTGATTAATTATTTTTTCTATAGAGTATTTCCCAAAAAATAAACAAATAAATAAAAATGATAATAGATACATGAATAAATATCTCATATATATATATATATATTAATGTGTAAATTTTTATATTTTGTAATGCTTTTATTAAAACTAATTAACTTTTTAATTAAAAAAATTTTTGATTTTAAAAATAAACTAAATAATTAATTATAATTAATTAATTTTGAATTAAAATAAGTAAATTTTAATAAATTATATAGTAATTATATGCAAAATTTTTATTATATGCCAAAAGTATATTTACTAAAATAGTAAAAAATAACGAAACAATAACTTAAACATTAGCAAATGAAATTAATAAAGTATATCAAATACGCATATTATAAATCTTTTTCAAACTAATTCACCGCAGCCACAAATTCATCCTCTTCCATATACACAAACGTGAGCACAAATCGAAACATTTCCACGTTGTTGCGAACAGAAAGTTTAACTGTAACCCACCAGCAGACGAAAAATATCAAATAATATGTACCATAAACAAATCGAATATTAAAAGATGATTTTACATTAATATTATACATAAAAAGTTATTATTGACATTCCTTTACAAGTTAATGATATGCATACAAAAACATTGCCAAAGTATAATTTAATAAAACCAAACAAACATGCCATTCTTTTCATTTATATTCCTTTTAAATCTGGACCACTTTAATTCCAAAACCATAGATTACTCTCCACACAAAAAAACTCTACTCAACAACTTCATCAAACTAATTCACCACAAACGCAAATTCATTCTCTTCCATATACACAAACTTGAGCACAAATCGAAACAATTCCACGTTTTTTCGAATCGAGAGTTGAACTGTAACCCACCAATCCGACAAAAATATCGAATAATAACAAATCGAACAATAAAAGATGATTTTTCATTAATATTATACGCGAAAATTTATTATTGACATTCCTTTATAAGCTAATATTATGAATGCAAATACACATTGTCAAAGTATAATTAAAAACAACAACATACCATTCTTCCCACTTATACTACTTTTTGAAGTCTTGACCACTTTAATTCCAAAACCGTGGATTAATCTCCACACAAAAACTACACTTTGTAAATTCATCAAACTAATTCACCACAAACGCAAAATTCATCTTCTCCAAATAGCAAATTCATCTTATTCATGTAACAAACTTGAGCACAACAACATTTCCACGTTGTTGAGAACCGAGAGTTTAACTGTAACCCACCATCCAACAAAAAATATCGAGTAATATGTATCAAAAACAAATCGAATACCCACACACAAAATTACATTAACATTACATGAGAAACGTATTATTGACATTCCTTTACAAGCTAATAATTATGCATACAAAAAGGGCTATCAAAGTACAATGAAAAAGAAACATACCATTCTTTTCATTTATATTCCTTTTAAACCTTGACCACTTTAATTCCAAAACTCCACTTAGCAACTTCATGAAACTAATTCACCTCAACCGCAAAACCATCCTCTTCCATGCACACAAACTTGAGCACAAATCGAAACATTTCCACGTTGTTGTGAATCGAAAATTGAACTGTAATCTACCAGCCGACAGAAAATATCGAATAATATGTACCATAAACAAATCGAACATTACTTAAAAGATGATTTTGCATTAATATTATACGTGAAAAGTTATTATTGACATTCCTTTACAAGCTAATAATATGATTTGACTTTGTGATTTTCGCTCGCGTTTGGCTACTTTTATCTCAATTTATCCAATTACTCTTGAGAAGTAATCAGAAAAAAAGAAATAAGAAAAGATAATACAAATAAAAATAGATCTTCAAATAATCAGTGCATAATAATATGAATACAAGAATACATTGTCAAAATATAATAAAAACAAAACAACAACATACCATTCTTTTCATTGATATTCCTTTTTAAATCTTGACCACTTTAATTCCAAAATCCATAGATTACTCCACACAAAAACTCACTTAGCAACTTCATCAAACTAATTCACCACAAGCGCAAATCCATCCTCTTCCACATACTCAAACTTGAGCGCAAATCGAAACATTGCGAACAGAAAGTTGAAACAGTAACCCACCAGCTGACAACTTGCTTAGTTGTGAGCGAAAATCGAGCGAGAGATGAGGGAAAGAGCTTTGTCCTGGGAGGTTCTGCGGGGCTTTGCAGGCAGTAGGGCTTTTCCCACATCCTCGTGAGCAGGCCCCTCTCCCTCTTTTCCCGGTGGAACCCCAAAAGGGACGCGGAGGGGTGATATTCTGTCATGGGGGAGTACGTATGACACATTGGTTGGTGAAAACCGGCGTGCAAAAACTGCGGTCGTGTATATTACGGCATTGTGCGATTTAGAAGTCTGGATAGGGAGTTTTTGGATTTCTGCCGTAGGGGTATTTTCGAGGTCATGTAAAGGGTTCGTTGACAAAGGTGGTGTAGGTTTAATCCCTATTTGAATAACTGGTTTTTTTATGACTTTAATCCTAAAATGTTATGCAAACCACGATTAAAATACCATGCCAATTCAGAGTAAACTTTATGAGATATGTAAAGAACCTCAATAAGTGAAGGTTATATGAAATAATATGAAATATACGAACAAAGGATAAAGTTAATTCTTGAGTTGGGTAAAGTTTAAAAAATTAAAATTATATTTACATATGTTGAATCATTTACAAAACATCTTAATTTTAAGGCTGAAATTATAGAATCCAGCTAATGATATCCAGAATTTTCAAATAGACGATACAGCTAAAATGGATAATATGCAAAACCGTTTATATTATTAGTGAATCCCAATAACGTTATCGATATCAGTTCTTTTTAAGCAAAAATGTATTTTTCTCTGCGATTTAAAAGTCGGGAGAGGTAATCTAAAAGTAGTCGTAGGGATACTTTCAGGGTATTGTAAAAATTTCGTTGGTAAAGATGAGATAGATTTAATCCATACTTCAGCTACTATTTTTTTTTTATCGCTTTAATCCTAAATGTTATGCAAACTACGATTAAAATGATAATGCCATACCAAATTGGAGTAAACTTTATGTGATCCGTAAAGAACCGCAATAAGTGAAGGTTCATATGTAAGAAAAGAGTAAAAGTAATTCCTGAGCTCGGTAAAGTTCAAAATTAATTATTTTTAATTAACTATTAAATTATTAATTAACTATTTTTTAATCACTTTAATCCTAAATGTTACGCAAACTATGTTTAAAATGCTAATACCATACCAAATCGGAGTAAACTTTATGCGATCCGTAAAGAATCGCAATAAGTGAAGGTTTATATGAAATAAAGGTAAAGGTAATTAATTCCTGAGGTGGTTAGAGTTTAAAAAATTAAAAATCTTTAGAATCATTTACAAAACATCTTAATTTTAAGGCAGAAATTATAGAATTCAGCATTTTCAAATATTACGTAAACTACGATTAAAATGCTAATATCAAATACCAAATCAGTGTGAACTTTTGTGATGCGTAAAGAATCACAATAAATGAAGGTTCATATGAAATAAAGGTAAAAGGTAATTCCTGAGCTGGGTAAAGTTTAAAAATTAAAATTAGCTTTACATATGTTGATTCATTACTAAACATCTTAATTTTTAAAGGCAGTAAAAGTAATTCATTACTAAACGTCTTAATGATATGCAACATTTTCAAATAGACGATATGCAAAACCATTAATATTATTAATAAATTCCAATTAATAATTCCCAAATATTTTAATTCGTCTACAGTTCTTTCTAAGAAAAATATTTTTCTGTGCGATTTAAAAGTCTGGAGAGGCTATGTAAAAGTAGTCGTAGGGATACTTTCTCAGGGTATTGTAAAAGTTTCGTTGGTAAAAGATATGATAGATTTAATCCTTACTTGAGTTTATTTAATTCAAATTTTATGCAAAATGGCATTTGTATGCTAAATTCATTAGATTCATAAGGAATGAAAATTGATTTATAGAAGTTTTACTTCAATCTTAATGTTATCTAGCACTTTCAGCTTAAAAATAACCTATTTAATAATTAGTATAATTAGTACGTCTCAATGATAAAAATTGTTTTGTCAAAAATATAGCCAGTATGTGACTGATAATTTTTCGTTTGTTTTATCAAAAAAATGTTAAAAATGAAAAATAATATTAAACAATTAATCAAATAAAAGAAATTTGCTGTTACGTTTAAACATTAGGCTGCAATATTGTCTAATCTTAATAATTATATTTATAATAGCAGAAAAAAAACTATTCTCACATTAAAAATAATTTCTTTTTATAAAGTATAAAAGCTATAAAGCTGACATTGAAAAAATTAATTTTTTTATTTATTACTTCTTTATGGGTAAATTCAGTCGATAATATTGCTTAAATAATTGAAAATAAGATGCTTTTAATACTTCTTTCAACTATTAATTCAAGTTTTAAAAGCCAAATAGAATTTGTGGCGCCATCTAGTGACAGTTAATTGCATTCGCTAAGAAAAGGAGCAGATTCGAAATTCATTAACTTCATTTCAGCCACTAGCTTCTTTGCGAATTTTATTTATGTGTTGTTTAATATTAGTGAATGATAACAATTAAAAGTATTTCAATAATTTAAATGCACTAACTAACTTTTTCAAAATCGTAAGAATTACGACAGTATTCAAATGTTAAAAAGCAATAAATAGTGGCAATTATTATAAATATCTATTAGATAATCAAATTGTGGCAAAGTATGTGTAAACCAGTACAGATTACAATAAATCCAAATATTTTTATTTTCTAATAAACAGAATAAATTTTTGGTCTGTTAATGATTGTTACCAATAATTTATTATGATAATCAAAATAGTAAGAAACTACTTTTAGGAATTAAACTTGAGAAACTGAATTAAAAATTCTAAAACGTCCCAAGATTTTCAACACGGTTAATTTTTTCATTGCTAATTTAAACATTAATATAAAAAACAGTCAGGGAAAATAGTTATAACCGACAGTTGTATATTTCTGTAAATAACTTCAGTAAATAAAAAAAATATTTTTTTCTTTTTTCAATTGCTGAAAATTGATAAAGCTTACATTATTCTGAAGTTTTAACAGATTGTGTCTTTTAACTTTAAAGATTCTTTTTTTTTTTAAATAAATAGTTTTGTAGTGTGACGAACAAAATGCTTTTTATACTTTCGCTAAGGATTGGAAGTAAGAATAAATTTTTCTTTTGAGAGAAAAGAAAGAAGATTCTTCGTCCTTCTTAATACGAGGAGAAAAATGTATAGCTTCATAAATTCTCTAGATTCCTATTTGCTTCGACTTAGAGAAGAGAAAACGTGTGTGGAGCTTTGGCATTATGTTATCCTTAACTTTTGACAGTTCTTTCAATGGATAAGGAAGATGCTTTTATCTCATCTCTATCTCACAGCCACCGAGATATTATACAGCGCCATCTATTGCTGGTGTTTGAAAGTAATTGATGAGTGAAGAGAAAAAAATGAATAAGATAGGGTTTTATTAAATTTAATTTATTTCTAGAATTTGTTTCTTTTTTTTTTGTTTCACAATCCAGAATAAAGTTTCCCTTTTTTTTAAATTAAAATTTTTGGAGTTTGTTTCAATGTATTATATTGAATATATGTCAAATGTTTTATTTAAAACGGGAGAACTTTTTAGTGTTCCAAAGTTTTCCTTTATATTTACAAATGGTTTTAAATATAGCAATACTTTTATAAGTAAATTCCAAAAGATTTTCTATTACATATTCTATCCAAAGAAACATGTGTTTCTTATCGAATAGGTAAGATTGCTTTTATTTCCCATGTTTGTGCTTGTAATATCAGTACTTTTTACGTGTTTGAGACATTGGAAACATACAAATAGATCTTTGTTACAGTAACATATAACACAAAGTAACTATGAAATTTTTTTTTTTCCAAATTTGATTAGTTGTGATATTTGAATGTCTTGTATTCTGTGAGACACTGTAATATATGTATAAATTTCGTATACATATACCGCAATTTCATATACATACTGCATATCTTTGTTTGCCTTAGCAAATTGCTAGAATTGAATAGATTAAATTTATAAATATTATATCTAATAAAAAATTCATCACTAATTTGTGTGTCCTTTATTTATAATTTTAGGGATTTGCAGCAGATTTAATTCATTTTTTTCAATTGCATATAATAAAAAAAATATCGAGGAATAACTATAAGTTTAGGTCAAATGTGAAATGTTTATTATTTTCTGTCTAACGTAGAGCTATTTGAAAAAAAGAATTTCATAATTATAAAACTAAAACAATTGAATAATTAAATAAATACTCCATTCTTTCCTCTTTAATATATAATCTCATAACTATTTATTAAAGACCTAATAATTTCATTTTAAATATCCCAAAAAACTCGAGAGAAATGTTCCTAATTTAATCATATTATAAAATTACTTTTTGATTATTCCATTTCAAGAAATAAAGGCCACATTTAATGTCCTTAGCTAATTTGCTAAGGACACTCATGGAAAATTTTTACAAACTACTGTGCAGGTGTCAAATTGCTGTCTAATTTTTGCAAACACTTTGAATATTGTAAGGTCTGTATCATTGCTTATACTGTCAGATTATAACACTGTCTTTTTCTATAATTTTTAAGGCGTAATGTAAATTTTTTACAAATTACTTTACAGTTTGCAAGTTTGGATTCCTTAATAGACATTGCAACAGAGTAAATATGGATTTATCGATAGATCCAGTGTCCAGTGTTTTCGAAAATTTCACTTCAGTGCTGTCGAATTATTTCAACCACTTTGAAGTTCTTAATGCATGTATCAATGTTTATACTATTGGATTACAACACTGTCTTTTGCTATAAATTTTTAAGACTTCTGGATCTTTTGGCCCAACCTGCATCATTGGGAAATATTCTGCAAATACTTGGAAGCAGCAGAGGTGGGACAGCAATTTTTCCCTTCACATTGGGGGTACAGGGGGCGGAGTTTGTCAGGATGTTTTCGTGTTGGGCTATCGCAACCATCCACGCGGTACTTCTGGGAGGATGCACTTTTTTTTTCTCTCCCGTTCCCATCCCCCTCATTTTTCGTCGCTTTCAAAAAACCAATTCAAATCGAAAGAGAGAGAGAGAGAGAAGATAAAAAAAGGGAAGAGAAAAAGGGAAGGATTGCAGTCACGCAGCCAAGATATCACCCGCTCCCAGAAATTCTTTTCTTATTCTCCCGACGTCTGTAAAACTCTCTTCCACCCATCTTCCCCTCTGTCAACTGCGCTTCTTGTTTTGTTGGCTCGCATTTTTCCTACACGCGCATTATAGATCGCCTGCCAAAGATGCTTTCTTGACGCCCCTTGCCCACCCTGAACCACCTTTACCCATTCCTTTTTTTCACATCCTCTTCAAGCCTTATTCTGTTTTTCTGGAGACGCGTTTCTCATCTTGAATTCTAAAACTCTACCTTCCTCCCCCTTTCTCCATTCCATCTTGCACCCCCCCATCCCCACCCCCTCCCAAGCTTCATCTAAATCGGGAACTTGGAAATGCGGAAACGGCTCAAATCGAGCTTGATACCTCGGTGTGACTAAACCTTACTCTGAATCATGGATGACCTTTGAAAGGATACGAGATGGTTTTCTTTCAGGCTATATTAAACTCACTAAGACTATAATAATTAGCTTTTTGAATTATATACCAACATTGTTTGCTTTAACAGAAAATGATGGAAAAATTTAATTTATTCAACAAGCCACTATTTTCCCTCAGTTCCAAAAGACCTCCTTAACTCCATTCATCTAAATTGAAAACAAAGAAATCCAGAAATGATTAAAATCGATCTTGATGCCTCGGTGTGACTAAACCTTACCCTGAATCATGGATGACCTTTGAAAGGATACGAGATGGTTTTCTTTCAGGCTATATTAAAACACCCTAAGACTATAATAATTAGCTTTTGAATTATATACCAACATTGTTTGCTTTAACAGAAAATGATGGAAAAATTTAATTTATTCAACAAGCCACTATTTTCCCCTCACTTCCAAAAGACCTCTTTAACTCCATTCATCTAAGTGGAAAACAAAGAAATCCAAAAATGATTAAAATCGAGCTTGTTACCTCGGTGTGACTAAACCTTACCCTGAATCATGGAGGACCTTTGAAGAGATACGAGATGGTTTTCTTTCAGGCTATATTAAACCTCACTAAGACCTCCTTAACTCCATTCATCTAAATTGAAAACAAAGAAATCCAAAAGGGTTAAAATCAAAGCTTGATATCTCGATGTTGTTGGATCTCTTCCTGAATGAATTCTGGAAGAAATACGAGATCTACTTTCGTAAGTTATATGAAAGCTCAATAAAATAATTGTATCTTTGAGAAGATTGAATAAAATTATGAGGAATATAAAATTTATTTTATTCAGAAAGAATTAATTGTTTTTATGAAATTAGTTTTTGACACCAGCCACTATTTAAAGAAAAAAATTTAATGACTTTTCTCTTCCATGAGATAGCATTAGCGAGCATAAATCTCAAAGTTACAAATCAAACCAAACCTCTATCCTTTTCTTGGCATTTAATTTTTAAGTAAATCCAAATTGAAAATCTGGGGGAAATTCATAACCTAGCGGATTACTGCTATCACTGGATGATTTTTAGAAGATGTGTACAACCATATGTTCTTTTATATAACTAGTGATGTATAAATAGACGTTTGTCATAATTCAATAATCCCAAAATATTTTGTTTTTAAGTAATATTATTAAGTTTTATCATCTCCACGGCTAATTATAGGTTACGAGATTACTAATTAAATTTTTCTATACATTTCCAATGGCAAGGCGCTACAAGATATAAAATAACAAAGAAAAAAGAAAATGTGCACAAAAAGAGTTCAACAAAGTTGCCAAAGTCATTGCCTTAAGAGTTCTCTAGTTTGCCAGCATCTCACCGTCTCAATTGGCCATGAAGTGCCAAGCAACGATGAAGATCATCTCGATTCATTAGTTCTACCAAATCACAAAGAGAGCAGTTTGGTTGGTCAAAAATTCCAATGCGATGTAAATGTTGATTAGATCAGTTCTTTTTGGTTGAGACAAGTCACCAGCATTCCATTGCAATATAGCTGAGCAATGAGATGAGCTTGTTTCGTCTTTCGGATGATAATCATGGTGAAAACTGTAGACCACTTAGACCAGGGATGGGAAAACTACGGCCCGCCGAAATGTTCTATCCGGCTTGGGAAAGAATTTTAAGTTGCCGGACCGAGGAAAATTAAAAGAAATATATATTTATTATATATCCATCTCCTTTTCTACTTTGATTAAATATTATTTTTTTCTTCCTTTTTTCCAAAGGATATGATATATGATCTTTTTTTTTTTACATTCTCTATTTTTTGTCTAACAAAACATAAATCGACGGAAATAGCAAGCACACACAGCTTTCAATCGGTAAAGTGTGAAAAGCGAAAGTTATAGTTGTAGATTGGTGCTAACAAGCGTTATCTCTTTCTGGGGAGCAGAGATGTGGGAATCCAATATCGGTGTATTAGACCTCACATGTGGCAGACTGCGCATTTTAAGTTCCTGTCAGCGGCCTTTTCTTTTGTACTATGTTTGCTTCATCTTATGTATGGGAACAAGTGTTTTCAACTATGAACCTTAGAAAGAATTATTTCAGAAGTAGACTAACAGATGAGCATTTAGCCTCGTTCCCTAGAATCAATACATTTCACTTCGAACCTCAATATAAGGAACTTTTAAATATGAAATCGCAATTTCATTCATCTCATTAACGTATTAACTTGTAATACTTGTGTATTGTTTTTAAAATTTTAAAAATATATCTTGGCCCGCCAAACTTTTTTTTTCTTTCGATTTTTGGTTTGATTTTGGAAAAAGTTTGCCTATCCCTGACTTAGACGTATAGAACGCTGCCAAGGTTGCACCACTAAGAGGTAGGTCTACATCGCATCCCAAATACTAAATTATTGCAGTCAGAAATGAATGATTGTTTTATGAAATAGATTTCGCTGGCGCACAAGAGTTCATTCGCGACCACGTGCAGTATATTGTATTTTAACTGAAGTGAAAAGCCTTAAGACATGTTGTTTCATCTGGCGTTTGGGCAATGAGCGTCTGAGCGCGAATACAAAAGAGTGCTTCGGAGATCTAAAATTAAATTTTGTGTTAGGTCCGTTCAGGTGAGAACGAATAAGGAGTGGGAGGCCGCCGCCGTGGGAGTTTGACCGCGAAAAACAACTCATGTTATATCTGGCTGTGAGGGACAGCTGCTCGTAAGGGGTTCTTTTAAAGTGCGGAAACACCGACTCTTCTGATAGAATTTCTGATAGAAGGCACATGAATTTCTGTTAGAGTCTCTATCAAACTGGGTTTTAATGGGTTCACGAATGGGACTCGTTCTCGTCTGGACGGGTGCTTTACAGTCAGTTGTGTTTGTTTAATTTGGAGACCATAAGATTTTACAGACTTTTAGGATAAAAGCCAACCATGATTTTTCAAAAGATTATCATTATTATTTTGAGTATTCAACAGTATCCTTATTTCCATTATTTTTGGAGGTTAATTTAAATTGAAATTCCTACTCATTTCAAATTGAGCTTGATACCTTGTAGGGTAGATCTTGCTCTGAATGATAATTGGAAAAAAGAGGTTTAGAGGTTAAAAGAAGTTACTAGAGGTTTTCAATACCAAAAATTATCTCGTACCATATTACATATCTCATATCATATACCAAAATATGAATATGATATCTCGTATCACATCCCAAAATATGAATATGATATATCGTGTCATATTACATATCTCGTATATCACAAAATATGAATATGATATCTCGTGTCATATTCATATTTTGTGATATATGATGATGATATCTCGATATATACACTGAAGTGACAAAAGTCATGGAATAGCAATATGCAAATTTTCAGATGGCAGTAGCATCATAGAACAGGTATAAATGTGCAGTGCTTTCGCAGAGCTTTCATTTCTGTTCATGTTATTCATGTGAAGAGGTTTTGACGTGATGATGACCGCACGACGGAATTAACAGACTTTGAACGCGGAATGTTAGTTGGAGCTAGACGCATGGGTCATGCCATTTCGGAAATCGTTAGGGAATTCAACATTCCCAGATCCACTGTGTCAAGAGTGTGCCGAGAGTATGAAATTTCAGGCATAACATCCCACCATGGACAGCGCAGTGGTCGTCCGCCTGCACTTAACGACCGAGACCGGCGACGTCTGCAAAGAGTCGTAAATTCTAACAGACAAGCAACACTGCGTCAAATAACCGCAGAAATCAATGTGGACGTACAAGGGACTTGTCTGTTAGAACTGTGGACAGAAATTTGGCTTTCTTGGGCTATTCCAGCAGAAGACCGACTCGAGTGCCTTTACTGACAGAACGACATCGCTTGCAGCGACTCTCGTGGGCACGTGAGCATATCGGTTGGTCCCCAGATGAATGGAAAACCGTGGCCTGGTCCGATGAGTCACGATTTCAGTTGGCGAAAGGAGGGCCGACACGATATTAAGAAGTATCCCATGACTTTTGTCACTTCAGTGTATGATGATGATGAATATGATATCTCGTGTCATATTCATATTTTGTATTTAATATGATAAATAAAAATTACAATAATTTTAGTAATTAAATTAATTATAGTAAATTAGTTAGTTATAGTAAATTAATAAATAAAAATTAATTATAAATTTTTGTAATAATTTGTGTGAATAATTTAATAATTATTGCAATAATTTTTCTACATTTGATTCATAAGATTTAAATTTAAAAGATTTTATCATGTCAAAGCACTTAATTATAAGTCATATGCAATCTTCATTTCACACAAATAGCAATATTTTCATTAGCATTTGAATTACAAAAAGTCTGTTTCTAAGTATTTTTCTTTTCTTAAACTGTGCCCTCACCAGATTTTTTTTTTTTTCTTCTCAGGATTCATCTAAACCGAGATCTTGAAAACCTGGAAATAATTTATATCAAGTTTTATGCCTCATGGGTTATATTTCACTATTGAGACCTTTGAATAATTTTTTGTTTCATAATATCTTATAATAACAACAATACTTAATATGACAGCTTATTAACCCTATGGTATTTTTTAAATTTTATTACAAAGGTTCCTTATCATATCAATATATATATACTTATTAATTTTTAAAACAAAAAATTTTTTTCTCTTCCCCCCTCTCCGTTTTTTTAATTTGTAAATAACTGTAAGGTTTTAACCCATTAAAAGACGACAGCAGATAAATATGACTTTCTTTTACTATTAAGTAGCAAATTTTAAATTTAACAATTCCCTCAATAAATAAATATAATTTTAAAATGTACTATACCCATTTCTTGAAGCTTTAATAGTAATAAAGAGCATAAACGTTTTATCTGACATATGTGCAATTCATAATTCTGTGTAGAAAATTAAAAAAAAAAAAAAATTCCAAACAGCTGTAGCAGTCGTGGCCGAGTGGTTAAGGCGATGGACTCGAAATCCATTGGGGTTTCCCGCGTAGGTTCGAATCCTACCGGCTGCGGGTTTTTTTTATTGTTGTTATTATTTATTTATTTATTTTATTACAGCATGGAAAACGTTCTTTCGGGATTGAAAAAAAATTACTACAGCCTGTTGTACATTGAATGTATTAAATAGCTCTAAAAGGTAAATTACCTATATTTTATATTTGTTAAGTGTATTTAAAAACATTTCAGTGGATTGCATTTAGATTTATTATTTTTGTGTTTGCTATTAATTAAAGAAAAATTAAAAATTAATCTGCTGGACCGATATGCAGATTACCTATAAAGTTTAGAATTTAATACAAGAACAAAACTCAAAATAGCAATCTTAAACAAACAAAGAAAAGTATCAATAAATCTTATTCAGGCAATAAATTATGTTTATCAGATAGCATTCAAAATTAAAAAATAAAACAGATTAAATAAAAAATAAAAACTACAGAATGGCAAACCATTTTTTTAAATTAGGACATGAAATTTCTTTTTTTTTTAAATAATAAATAAATAATAAAAAATATGATTTTCTTAAAAATAAAAATACAGTAAAATAAAAAACTGTAGATTTTTTTAAAAAAAAAGCATGTAAAAGAAATTAAAAGCAAATAAATAAATAAATAATAATAATAATAAATAAATAAAAAACAAGTAATATAAAAAAAAAAAAATTTGCCAAAGTCAATTTCTTCGTTTTTTTCTCACTATATTGCAGGAAGTCCTTTATAAATAATTTTCATTCATTTTTTTAAGTTTATATGGAGCCCTTTATTGGTAGATACATGCAACTTAAATCTAAAAAAAAAACTAAAATTAATTAAATTTAATTAATGAATTAATATTTGAAAAAAACTGTATTAACATCGAGTGTCATCCACTACAAGTTCAAAAAAATGTATTTGAACATGAGTGGATGAATAAAAGTATTTTATTAACTATTGAAAATTTTTAACAAGATATATATAGGGAGAGTGTGAGCTAATAGAAGGAATTGAAAAAAGAAAACGTATTAAATAAAAAATAAAAACTATAGAATTCCAAACGATTTTAAAAAAAAAAAAAGCCCATAAAAAATAGTAATCAATAAATAATAATAAATAAATAAATAATAATAAATAAATAAATAATAATAAATAAACAAATAATAATAAATATTTTTTAATAAAAATAAAAATTAAAACTATAGAATTCCAAACGTTTTTTTTTTTTTTTTTTTTAAGTACGTAAAAAAATTAAAAAATAATAATAAATTAATAAATAATATTAATAATAAATAAATAAATAAGTAATAATAATAAATAAATAAATAAAAATATAAAAATATTTTTTTAATAAAAATAAAAATTAAAAACTATAGAATTTCAAAGAATAGCCTATGAAAGGAATTTTTTTAAAAATAAATAATCCAATAAGAACCGTTGAAACTGGTCCAGGACATCACTAACTCACTTTTCCTAAAAATATTCCCGTAAAATATATGGGAAAAAATATATTCTTAAAAAAAAATGTTTAAAAAACATTGACCTTTTGAAATTCATAGAAATATTAAGTAAAGAAAATGAGTATTAAATATGAATTAAAACTAATCTTTCGAATCATCCATTTTTATTTCATTCACAATATCTCAGATATTTTTAATGAATATTTTAGAAGAATAACTGGTCTGACGCTGCAATTATTTATGTACCGATTCATTACTTAAAAAGAAAAAAAGTTATAGAAAGAGAGTAATAGTTAGAGGAAGGAAAATTAGAAAATAAGTATTATGTTTGGCAAATAAAAATTGTATGATGTTGATTGATTGATTGATTTTTAAAAATATATTTTTATAACAACGGCATATTTTTTCCTTAATCAATCATCAATAGAAAATAGTTACTTAATTCATATTTATATTGTAAAATAGAATTAAAATAGTTTATATTGTTGCTTAGAAAAAAATTTTACGATTTCCTCCATTCATATTCAGTAGTACAATTACAGAAAATTTTTTTGAAACTAAGCAATATTTGATGTATGTTTAGACAAAAGTACAACTTTGTATTTTTAAAGTACAAGTATTTGTGCTTGATTTGGCTTGTCCCTCTAGAGTCATTGCGTGCAAACTTTAGACTAATTAGACCGGGACCTACAGTTTAACTCGGATTCAGAATCCCTCACAAAGATTCATGCCACGGCAAGGATTCGAACCTAAATCCTGTGGTACCAAAGGGCAGAGTGCTAGCCTATTAGACACCAGGCCGCACAAGTAATTAGGATCTAAATAAGAAGAGAAAACAATATTTTTGAACTTGCATCTAAAACCATTAAAAAACAATGATAATAATATTTTACATTATAATTGGTTATTTTAATAAATTATTCAAAAATTTAAAAACAATATTTTATATATTAAATTTGCTCTTTATTAATATAATTCTTTGCAAATTTAACTTTTTTGAAAATAATTTTTAAAAAATTGTTCACTCTTGAATTTTAAAACTGATAAAAATAAATTTTATTCACAAACAAGTAATATAAAAAAAAAAATTTTTAAAGTCAATTCCTACTTTTTTTTTCATTATATTGCAAAAGTCATTTATAAATAATTTTCATTCATTTTTTGTAAGTTTATCTGGCGCCATCTATTGGTAGATATATGCAACTTAAAAAAAAAAAACTAAAATGAATTAATTTAATTTAATTACTGAATTAATATTTGAAAAAACTGTATTAACATCAAGTGTCATCCACTACAAGTTGAAAAAAATGTATTTGAACTTGAGTGGATGAATAAAAAGTATTTTATGAACGATTGAAAATTTGAACAAGATATATATAGGGAGAGTGGGAGCTAATAGAAGGAATTGAAAAAATGAAGGACATGCTAATAAACATTTTAAATAAAACACTATAAAAGGATTTATATGAATTTAATTCTGCATTTAACACTTCTGATGCAAACATTTCGCATAATAATATATAATATTGATTTCTGTCCATTTTCGTAATTTTGGTAGAGAAAATTGCTAAGAAAGGGAGAATTGCGACAATATGGGAAAGGCGAAACATATTGAGCTTTCACTTTATATTTATTTATCCTTTAAGCTCTACTTAAAATTTCATAGAGGTAATTGTTGGCTTATTGAATGACGTCAATCAAGCTCTTTATAGAACCAAAGCTCTTTTAATTGAATTTGAATCTTAAGTGCACAGAAAGGAAAATTTTGAAACACCAGATTTTGAAGTTTTCCAGATTTTCAGTTAACATAATGCATTCCAAAACGATATTGGAAATTAGTTTATCTGGAAAGATGAAATGTTGCTATTTTTTGTACTAAAAATAATCAGTAATAATTATTACTTTTGGAATAATTCACCCCATGCGTTGTTCAAAAGATACATTCTGTATATTTATTCATTCTGTAATAAACATAATATAATTTTCTGTCTGTTTCTCAATATGAAGCACAATCAACCAGAGTCAGCTATACTTACGAGCTTCAGAACGTTTTAAATATTTAAGATTCTTAGTTGTTTTGAATAATATAATTTTTTTTATAAATTTTTAAATTAATAATTAATGGCCGAATGACTAGAGTTCTGGCGCTTGGGGCTACAGGTTTTGGGTTCGAGTCCCGTCGGTGCCATGGATGCTTGTAGTGGTTCGAATCCATTTCAAACCTTAGGTCTCGGTATAATATGACTGTAGGGCTGATAACCCACACTGTAAAACGTAACCATCTCCTGTCTCAAAATCTGCTAGTAGGTAGACGGCCATTGTCCACAATGGGCTGTAGTGTCAGGCACTTAGTTATTTAATAATTAATTAATTTTTTTAAATTGTTTATTTGGTCAGTAGGAGTAAATATATACGTACATTATTTTCTTCAGAAAAGCGATATTTAAGACATAATTTAAATAAATATAATTTTAGCCTAAGATTTGTGAAACTAACACGATTTTTGTACATTATAAACATTAACTAAAGTTGTAGTTTTGTCGTTGTCTGTGCAGCTGGATTGTAACTTGGTTGGGTTGAGACATGAGACACAGGTTTGACAACACACAGTTTTATTTGAACGCGCACAAACACCACATACATACAGCATGTAACATATTTAAAAATATCTAATTAAAGATTCGTGAAATGAATCCACTTCTAAGCCAAAAATAAAGATATTTCCTCTCGGGCTGAGAGATTGTAAACTAAACATCTTTGAAGTAGTGCCGGTTGCACTGTACTTCCTCTCGGGTGGTTGTACATATGATATTATATGATTGTACTACTGTGTCCAAAAATAAGACCAAGTTTTCAATTTAATTCCCGGGCATATGGTATTTCAATTTTTTTTCTTTTTTAGGTTGTTGGCACTGTCTTGACATCTGTGTGAAATTTGACGTCAAAATATTCATTAGTGCTTGAGTTACGTCTGGCTTTGTGAGATGAAAAAAAAAAAAAAAGTGATTCCGGCGTGAAAAAGTGATTCCGGCGATTTTTGAAATGTATCTTAAATCGACTCAAAACGGTGCCCCCGGAGTTGGTCTTTCGAGTTTAGAGAATAGCCAGAAGTAGCGCGATGCTAAATGGTGAATACGGTGGTTATGGGTTTAATTTTTGGCGAAAAAGTCACGAAGAATCAATGCAGTGTGAGCTGGCGCATTCAGTGTTTTCGCCAAAAATGAAACCCAATCGAGATTTGACGATCGCTTACCAATCGAGATTTGACGCGTTTGAGACTCAAAATGGAATGGACCGATCCTTTTGAAATTACAACATCATCAGCAAGGTCTTTAATTGTAAATCGACGGTTGGCAAGCTTCGTTGGGTGAGGTTAGTGGTCGACCGCTCTTCGTCTTCAACGCGCTTTCTCTGCTTTCTTTGAACTGTTTTTACCACTTCTAAACATTTACTTCCGATACAGAAATAGTCACAGAATGCTTTCTGCAACATTCTATACGTTTCTGCAAATAAAATTTAATGCAAGTTCTTGCTCAATTAATTCAGACATTTCAAAAATCGCCAGAATCTGTTTTAGCGTCTCAAAAAGCCTAACGTAACTCAAACACTAATGAATGTTTTGTCATAAAATTTCACACAGATATGAAAGACAGTGCCAACAACCTAAAAAAAGAAAAAAAATTGAAATGTCATATGCCCGAGAAATTTAAATTGAAAATTGGTCTTACTTTTTGGACACAGTAGTACATATGATTACCATGATGCCTACTGACCATTTCTCCTGAATGACACATGGGGACGCTCTTACAGTACGTAGAAGGAAGCACAGTTACAAAGCATTTAAAATTAACTTTAGAAGCATAGATAATTTACCATCAATTTTTTAAAAATTATTAAGCTTAAAACTCGAGGAATATAAAAGTAAAATTTTTTAGTAATAATTTATAAAAAAATATTCTGAAAGCCCTCAGGAGTTACACAAAACAGGAAAATATCACTTAAAAGATATAAAAAGGAAACTAAAAGAAGTATCGAAAAGACTTTAATAGCGACTAATTTCTTTACGTGTCAAATAAATATAACATTTTTCTCATTATCATTATCTAAAATGCAAGAAAATAAAAATCACCAAAATTTAAATATACGTGAAATTAAAAAAACAATACAGTACATATGATTGTTACTTTAAAAGTTGGTTAGAATTTATACAGTTTATATGAAAGAAGTAAGCAAAGAATGAGAGTCAAAATTAATTTACTTCCTCAGAAACTTTCAGACAAATCGATTGCTGATAGTATCATGGACATTATTTTCTTGTTCTGAAATACATTGGAGATAATAAAAGATTCTTTCAAATATTTTTACCAAATTCAATATTTAAAATAATATTCATTTTGGTGTCACTTTTTTTTTTTTTTTTTATCTCAGCACGTAATATCTTTCACCAAATAAATATGTTAGTATTTAATCTCATGTTTAAAATGTCTTCCTCTAATGTATGATAAATGTTTAAACCAAATCTTATGTAATTAGTTAAGTTGAAGAAAAATGACTTTTAAAACTGCTTTTATTATATAAACGACTTAAAATTATTAATTGAAACTCTTTGAACACACCCTCCTGTATACTGATCCTCCACTAATGACTTCCACGTTTTCTGAATTCGTAGCTTTCTATCTAAAGTTTTGCCATGAGTTAAATATTAAAATCATCAGTGTTGGATTGGACGAATTCTCGAGTGGTAGAATTCTATGCTAAGAAGGCTTGTGCCTGCAGGTGAATGGTGAAGCATGAAGTTATGATGGTGTAAAGTTTGTGGTGTCTAGGGAAATTAAAAACAAATAATAGGGTGTTCGTTTTGAATCACCTTTAGTGCACATTATATATAGCATTTACATTTACAAATCTTAACATTTAACATTATAGCAATTATTATAATAATATCTATAGCTACACAGGAATATCTACCAGATTCTCTATCACAATTGTAAAGCGATCATGTATAGAAATCATGGGGGCCTGATGGCCGAGTGACAAGAGATTTGGCACTAGGTGCCACAAGTTTCGGATTTGAGTCCAGTTTGTGCCATGGATGCTTGTAGTGGTTCGGAATCACTTAAACGTAGGACCCAGTCTAATATGGTTGTAGAGCGTTGGCCGTAGGACTGATAACCCTACCCCGTAAAAAAGAAAACATCTCTTATCTCGAAACCTAAAAGTAGGCAGACGGCCTTGCAATCACAATGGGGCTGTTGAGCCAATGATAATGATGATGATAGAAAACATCCTGACGCCACTCTCTTATAACTGATAATCCATTATAAATAATACATCCATTACAATCTATTATAATAAATCCTACAATTTCGCAGATCCTGAAATGACATTTACCTCAAGGACCAATAAACACACTAAAAATTACATTACTCAAAATCAACGCACTCAATTTACATTCAAAGATATAAAAAAAAAAAAAAAACGATATAAAACAGGAATAAGGGTTGTAACACACACAAGGAAAAAAACAACATCAAACCATATTCTATAAACATTTCGTCATATCATCAGAGATAACAATTACATTAGAAATTTTGTTCCTTAATTTAGTTTATCACACAGAAGAAGATCAGCAGGATTCTTTTGTTCCCAGAAACATCTTCGAACAAGTCCATTAGAATTTGAATTTTTTCAATTCCATAAACATTCTCTAGAAGGACTTCATTCTTTAGACCTGGATCTTAGAAATTTGAAACCAGTTAAACAATCTGGTCCTTTAGGTTGTCAAATAAGGGTATGGCGAGGTCTACCACCATCTGATGTTATTACACATAAACGATTCACAAAACGCCGCTGCATTGGTTGACTATCACTAATCTTCACAACACTACGAATATAGTATTTTCCGATATATTTATGAAGAACAACATTAACCTTCATTTTATCTTCAGATTCTATGTTTCCATCACTTAATTTCAGTCATGTGAAGGAATAGCTTTTTGCCTTTTCTGATTCATACGGTAAAAATCCAAAATTACCTTTGATTATATCAACGTCTGAATTCTTACCCGGACAATTCTCACGTTAACAACAAGCCCTAAAATGACATCTATTTGAAACTTAACTACATCTCCCCTTTTGTAGAAACTCCTGATTATAGTTAATTATATTAAATTCATACTCAGCCAAATAATAAATTTTTTCAGCATTGGATACTATGCGAACTTTTCCTAGATAATGTTTTTGATTAGGTTGTGGCATGTTAGAGGTTGAATAGCACCATTCAAGATTTCATGTTGAATGTCTTCTCTTCGTGTTAGGGGCAATTCGCGGACACATTTAGCACTTAATTTGCTGCCTTTGGAGATTACACCATACTTTACTTCTTGCCCTACTTCCAATGAAAATGGGTTACCGTTAAATGCTTTATAATGGAGAGACACTTTTTGTCTTGATCTTCTGTTTCAGTATATACAAAAGCATTTTTAAAGAGCTCCAAGGAAACTTCTGTGTTTAAATTTAAAACTATATTTTAGTTTAGGTACCATTCTAATGTGTGTGAGATACAGTTTGTTCTCTTTTGACATCAATGGCTTCAATTTCATCTGGTTTATACGAAGAGATCGAGTCTCTGTGTTCTTATTTTACTAGTGTGTCATTAAGGAAACTCAATTTAACTTTAATGTCCAGGTTTAATTTGGATACCAGCATTGATCATGCTTTCGATTCTTTTTGCCAAGTTCAATACTATCTTTGGGGATTTCTATCAAATGGGTTATTATCAACCTATTCAATATAATAGTTAACTAACTAACTACCTGACCTAAAATATCAACTCTTATGAAAGCCTAAAATTGTGACTGTGATGTTCGCATCACGTGCCGTGTGAAAATAAAATGATTTCTATCTATAATATTTCTTCTGGTTGCCAGAAATATTCTACACTATTTCCTTCCATGTTCAGAACTCAACAGGCTATTCCTCATATTTGACAGTTCATCATGGATTAATGCAATTTTAGGATTTTCCGTTTATAATTCATTGTTCTTTAGTGTGTTTTTCATTTGTATAAATTGAGATAAAGCATCTGAAGCCAGCATGAATTTCAAAGCGCTTCTTCAAGGCAAGCCAAGCCATTTAAAAGATTCTTTAGTTGGAATTTGGGTATTTCAAATTTCCGATATAACTATTCGTTTATTAGAAAAATTCTGAGTTTTAAGCATCTCATTACATACATCATCTCGTAATAGGCTTATGGAATTGCCTGTATTGACAAGTGCAATTACAGTTTTATTTAATTCTTTTACGTTAGGTCCTTCTTTAAACATTTCAGAATGGATTTAAGCTTAATGGGAATTTGATGATTCTTGATTTTCATTAATTCTGCAAATTCGAAAATGCTGAACTGCTTTTGTTTTTCTTTAGTAACTCAGGACAATGGGATCCAAAATGCCAGTTGTATCCACACTTGTAACCAACTGGTTAGCGCTCTGGCCGCTGGTATCGAAGGCTTCTGGTACGAATCCTGGCGGTGGCATGGATGTTTGTTGGTAGTTCGGAATCCCTTTGAACTGTAATTTCCGGTCTGCTTAGCCTAAAGTGTCCACAAGATGACCGTAGAGCTACAAACCACTGATCAGGGGAGTTCATTTGCCGATGAAATTCTCTCACCTATTCTATTCCTGATAAATTTCCCTCGAAAGTTTAGATGAGGTTGTTTCGAAATTTAGATCGCTCACGTTAATAAACTGTAAGGAAATATTTTTACTGGCCTGTTTACACACTCATAAATTATCAAGTTCTTCCACTAACTCTACAAAGAGATCCAAGGTTACTCCTATTCAAATAATACTCTCTAAAATCACTCAGAACCCGTTTTTTATTGTTCCGTGACTATTAAATCTCTTACCTGATCGAATGTTGTTATTTTCATTATTGATGTCCAATCTTCAAAGTACGTATAGAACTCATGTCTAGCCAGATATTGGTTTCAGATTTCATACAAGTAGCAAACAGCTGATGGAAATATTTTGGGTAAGTTTAAATCTTCTTTAATGGTTAATAATAATTATTTTAAGTGGTTATAATCGTCAATTTTCACTTCTGGTTCACGGACAATTAACTGATTTATTTCAATGGGAAGTAGTCTCAAAAAAATGCGAGAACCATTTTTTTCCCTTTAATAATACACAACTAGCTCGTCTTTCAAAAAGTGCTACTCATAGACCGATGTCTTTTACAGCCTTGAAATTCTTCATTAAATGCATAAATTCTTCAGTTCATCTTCTCAACTATGAGTTTGAGGTTTCAGCTGCTATTCGTAACTTTTCAAATTCTAAAGTATCCTTTTCAAGTTGTTCCTGAACTGCGTTTTTCTCTTATTAATAATTGTGTTCAACAACTCCCTTACAAAACCACCCCTCCTAATAATAACTTTCTTAAAATCTGTAATCCTAAAATCTATTGAATTATTACTCATAACACTTCACACCATGTTTTTAGGTCTTCCTTAAGATCTTTAGTTAACCAAGCCATTTTAAATTTCTTAAATTTCGAAATATAAAATAAAAAGTAATTGAGATAACATTTGGCTAAATTTTGTTAGCGAAAATATCCTATAAGCAATGTTCTGGTCTTTGCACATTCTTCTCAGTAGATTGATGTTTATTAGAGTAAAACAATAAGACCAGTGACATTTAACTATAATATTTATTTTATAACTATAATATTAAATTTCTGAAGGTTATATGAAGCGGAAGACATTAAACTGAATTGCATGAAAAGTTTTTGTTTGAAGCTTACATATTTAATTAGACAAAAAAAAAATCTGCAGATTGCTTTTAAAAATTAAAAAAAAAAAAATGAAAAATCTTACACCTAAACAGCGTTTCAATTCGAAAATTGTCTTGAAAAAAAGTTAAAGTTTTTTTTCTTCTCAAATCTTCTTTTTTTTTTTTTCTTCCATAAATGGTAACCAATCGATCCGTTATTTAGTTATAGTGTCCTTAAATGTAAATAGAAAACCAAAAATATATTAACACAGCCGTTATTATGGAAAATAGGAAAAAATTTACATTTTAAAATCTGGATTTAGTTTATTATAAAATATTGTTCTTAGCTTATTTTTGTAAAACTATAAAAATTATCTAGTAATTATTTTTATGTATTCAAATCATAATTATTATTTGTATTGCGCTATCCTTAAAAATTTATCAACTTTTATTTTTTGATTATAATACCAAATATTTCAGAGAGAAATTAACGAAATTAAAATTTATTTAATATATTTAACAAAAAAAAAATGTATGTTATGAAATTAAGAAATCTTTTGATTAGTAAAATAAAATAACAAAATTTCATAATTTAGTCATGATACTTATAGGAATGAAAACAAAAAATATTAAAATAAAATACTATTTACAAGTTTACAAAAAAAATTATTGAGATAACTGCTGACATTTTATTACTTTATGAAGTGGTTTGGGAAAGAAATACTCTGCTACAAAAAATTAGCTTAGCTATTTTTTGTGAGTATTGTTAAACTATTTCATCTCACTTTGTGTTACTATTTTACAAATGGTCCGCATTTTTATCTTTTGCCATTAGAACATTATTTAGTAGATTTTGTGTTATCCAGTATGCACTACGTACGGCTTGTTACATTGTGTTGTGATAATTTGAAACAAACATCCTTAGCGATAGTATTTGGAGGGTTCGCACTTTCTCCGCGAACACAATGATATTAATTAATTAATGATGTACCCAATGATGTTAATTAAAGATGTTCAATATTAAACTAATTAAATGTTCATTGTATTTTATGCAGTTTTGTAATTTAGGCAATATTATTTTTAAAAATGCTTTTGTGGAGACCAACTGCCTTTAAAATCGCGTAATGTTTGTTGACTGCTGCTCTTCCTTTTATTTTAATATTTTGTATTTAATGCGTTTATTAGTTTCAGTTCATTTTTTTAATATTACATATTTTATTTATTTATTTAATTTTAGTTTTGTTCTCTTGTTTTGCTCTTTGATGGAGGTCTGACATATTGAAATTGACGATCTCAAAATTGTTGTGGTTACTGAAAATAAATGAGATATTTAAGATAACTTTAAATATTAACCTATTAATTATACCTTTTTTAAATTTTGATATTTCAACAATTTAGGAGTTCTATTTTTCAAATTTGTGAAAATCTTTAAATTATAAAATTAATAATTCGAACTGTTTGTTAGTTTTGTAATTCATTGTTTTCAAATAGAATATGACATCTATTCTGTTACGTTTATCTATTATCTATTGTTTATCTTATCCTATTATCTATTACGTATTCTGGCTATTGGCTATTACAAAATATGCCTTATTCAAGAAATTTTATTGTTATGTTAAGGTATATAGTCAGATAAAAATATGTATAAGACTATGTATGAATTTTATAAACAGTTTAAAAAATTTAAAATATAAGTTGATTTATTATTATATTTTTTCGTAATTTAATTTTAGCCACATTTTGAAAGATAACTTTTAATGTAATTCTTATGAGTCAGGCTCCAAAAGTTTATATAAATTTTTTTTTTTTTATATAAGTCATATTTTAGTAAATTTATATGATCAAGTTGCAAACAATAACAAATACACAGAAATAAAATCAGATTAATGAATAACTTTTTTTAGATTATTCGTATTTTTATTACTTTTAGGAATAGCTTCAAAACTTTTAATGTTTTATTAAACTGCAATCTGCTAAGTTTTCTTTTCACTATCATATTAACGATATATATAACTATGTATACGAATACGTATATTGTAATTTTTATTACACTTTTGATAAAACTTTTTCTGATATTAAATGAATTTTAACAAATCGATTAAGTATATGTAGTTGTTTTCCGAGTAGAAATTTATTCTCATTATTAAGGATTTCAAGAGAAATATAAAATTTTTAAGATTGAACTTTAACTTTTCTGGAAAATGTATTATTAGCACCCGAAGAAGATAAAATATTTTCACGCAACTTAAATTCTAGTTAAAGGATTAAAAATTTCAGCTCTTTAAAAGATTATTTTCCCGATTATAGAAAATTCGATATTTTTAACAAACATTTAATTTAATTTAAAAATCATCCGAAACATATACCTTTTCGATTTGCTTTTAAATCCGATAACTATGTTCTGTGTTTCTGTGTCGGATTCACGAACGAGTTTTTTTTAAAATTAAATTTACATATTAAACGGTATGCGACCGATAGATCTGCTTCCTCTTTTACATTTTCGACTCTTTTCAAACTCGAGGTAGAATAAATTGCAGCCTTATTACAATACAGGTACATCCTTTTAAATAGATCCGGGGAGCCGTACAGCGTGGCGATGGCAAAATAGAGAGGACGATCCAGGGGAAGCTCCAATCTCTCGAACAATAGCTTCAACTTGGTTTCGAAATTAATTGGGGTGCTCTCCAGGGGTCGTCAGAAGACAAACATCTCGCCGAACAAATATTCCGACCATGGACAAAGACTCCAGTGCAACTCAACTCTCCACAATCGCTTTAGATGCATGGAAATATTCTTCTTTCCCGCCAGCCTAACATTTCGAATATCTATTCCCTATCGGCAGCTAGCCAAACAAAGATTGTCATCTGGATAGCTTTTGTCCTTCTGCAGGGTGCTCCGGCAATGGTCATACCCAGCCCTCGGTTGTCGGCAGGATATATTCCTGGAACAGGGTAAATACTTACCCAGCTTCTCTTTTGTTGATGTTTTCCTGCGGAACAGATTTTGAGAGATCCTTTTACTCAAATATGTTTGCAACCTGACAAAGGACACAATCCCAAATGGGGCTTTGGATCCGTTGTTCTTGTAATGGGACACAACGCGGAATACAAAATAGAAAATTTTCCAGGCGGACTATAATTACGCACCGCTTGTTGTTGACATAAGGAGCGGGGATTGCTGGATTGGATGTTTCGTCAAAGTCTGATGTAGGATTCTTGAATTATGTCAACGGATATTCATTTACTCAACGCGCATTGAAAAATTCTCCTTCTGGAGGGGGTTGATAATAGGGCGTTCTGAATTTATTGCAATGTTCTTCAGTGTGATGAAATCCCTCATGTCCTCTGACAAGAATCTCAAGTATTATTAAGCAGTATTTGTTGCTAGTTAATGGTATTTTATTGCAAGACACTATAAAAAACACTAAAAATTCTCTAAAAGGATGATATTGAGCCTAAGTTATTAAAAGTTCAATACATTTTATCATGCATACCATTTGCCACTTTTACCTTTTATCACACAGAATCTCAAGTATTATTAAGCAGTATTCGTTGCCAGTTAATGGTATTTTATTGCAAGATACCATAAAAAAGTGATTTAATAAAACCATTATCTAAAAAGGGTGATATTGAGCTTAAGTTATTATTACAAATGCACTATATTTTATAATACAGTACTTTTATCTTTTATCATGCAGTTTTATTTTGCTTTATTATAAAGTTATTAAGTTCGGCAAATTGGTGCATTTACAAATTTGCATATTAGAAATATTTTTGCAACTATGAAACCAAATGCTTTTATTCAATTTAAATTTGTATTCAAGAACTTAACGTCAAAATACTTAACGAGCTTTAAGTTCTTCAGTTTTGTAACATGAAGTATATTAAATTTAAAACGAAGATTTTGTCTAGAAAATGCAGCTACACCTTTTTTTAGAATAATGTTTGATCAATTTTAATATTATGTATAAAATTATTTTAACTTTATTTTACTGTCGTAAAGAAAGGTTTTGTGTTGGCTCTCATAATTAGACACTATCTATGGGATTAAAATAGCCCGTTAGCAATGTATTTAAGCTGTGAAAATGAACTCTGACAGGATTTTTTTTTAATTCTTTACTGTATTAAAGCTATTTTAATAATTTTACACTCAAAATTTCCCTAATTCATGTACTTACTAAGCATTATGTTTTTGAATTTTATCACTACTATGCATTTATTACTACTATTATTTATTATGCATTATTTTTTTTTTTTTTGGGGGGGGGAATAAACAAAAAAGTTCAACACACAAAATTTATAAATGCCAGAATGTAGTCTTTTTGTTGTTCGTCAAAAAATATAATAGTTTTATTAATATATGAATTATTTTTAATTATACAATTCTACAATTTAAATTACAAAAAAAAAAATAATAATACGAAAATTTAGTTATATATTTCATAATATATAAACTAAAATAGCAAGGTATATCTGTAGTAAATAAACAAAAAAACATACACATCATTTTACTGTAATAACAAATCCTTTGTCACATTATTTGTTGAAAAGATTATGCAGATTAATAAAATATTTTGATAAGCATGAAAAATTATATTTGATTGTTTGAAAATATTTATTAACCACATTTAAGGTAAAAAACTGAATGGTTGCAACGCAACTTACTTCAGCAACAACAACAAGAAGGCAATCACGACAATAATATAAGTACATCTATCATGAAGTAGTGGGTGTAAGTATCGGGACATTTGTCATCCGATATACCCCGGCGTGATATGTCTCCGTATTGGAGTGTGGGATCACGTTCGCAGGCTCGATAATCTTGGGTATGGGCGACACGTCCTGACTTCAACTGCTTTTAACCACAAATAAGATTACCTTGCCCCTCCGTGTTCAAGAAAAACAAATCTGCGCGGACTTCGAAATCGAACCACCCACCCACCCGACTTCAAAGGGAATAATTTTGAGTGGTTTTTGAAAAGCAAGTCCACAGACGTGTTTTTTTTATTTTTTATTTTGAAATTGGTCACAGTGTTGAAAACTAAAATATTAATAAGCATTTGGAGTTCCAGGATATTCGAGGATTTGAATTTTAGCTAAAATGTTAGTGATTTTTGTTTCGTAAAAATATATTCAATATTGAAAATTATTAGAAGAATTTTGATAGTTTGGTTTGTAAAGAAAAAAAATATTTTTGAATTGACAAATTTGCAAGGGAAATCAACACAATAAGATTATTCTGTAGTTCTTTATTTATTATAAACGTTGTAGTTATTTATTTTAACTGATTTTTTGACCTTATGTAATAAAATATTTTGATTTTTTTTTGTAATTTACGATCAGTTTCTCACCAGAAATTTTTATAATACTTAATGATTGGTTAATGGACAAAGGTATAGATTGACCACTGGCAAGAGGTAAGATAAGGATTCGGCCCAGCTAGTAGCGTGCTCTACAGTCGCTGCGTTAGTGAATATAACCAGTGGACATTTACAGATCGCTGTATAGAGTGTTTAGCATTGACAGTATGCTGATGACAGTGTTGAAAAGATAGTAGTGACAGTAACATTGACCATATGTTGAAGACAGTGTTGCAATGATAGTAGTGGCAGTAGCATTGACAGTGTTGCAAATGATAGTAGAGACAGTAGCATCGAAAGTGTTGTAATAATAGTAGTGGCATTGACAGTGTTGTAATGATAGTAGTGACAGTAGCATTGACAGTGTTGCTTTTAACCACAAATAAGATTATCTTGCACCTCCGTGTTCAAGAAAAACAAATCTGCGGGGACTTCGAAATCGAACCACCCCACCCGACTTCAAAGGAATAATTTTGGAATGGTTTTTGAAAAGCAAGTCCACATACGTGTTGTTTTTATTTATTATTTTTAAATTGGCCACAATGTTGAAAACTAAAAATATTAATAAGCATTTGGAGTTCCACGATTTGAATTGTAGCTAAAATGTTAAAGTTGATTTTTTTTTTTTTTCGTAAAAGTGTATTCAAGTGGAAAATTATTAGAATTTTTAAAGTTTTTAAAGAAAAACAAATGTTTTTGAGTTAACAGATTTGAAAGGGAAATCAGTACCTTTAACATTATTTTTTGTGTTCTTTTATTTATTTATAAACGTTGTAATTATTTATTTAAACTGATTTTTTTATCATCAAATTATCATCAAACTTATATATATATTACGTACTTTTTTATTTGTATTTAATTCATAAAAAGTCTCTTTTTAATGCTCTGTCACAATATATTTTTATATTTTTTATTGTTTAAATAAAGGCGCTACATAATTCTTCAATACTGCGCACTGATGACCAATTGGCTATCGCTCTGGTATTTGGTCCTGCAGGCTTCAGCTTCGAATCCTGGTTTTGGCATGAATATTTGTTAGTGGTTTGGAATCCCCGTCGAGCCATGTCAACAGTAGAGAAACAAACCAAATCTTCTATACCATTTTTACATCAATATTTTTTAATACGTTTTTACATAAAATACATGTAGAAACGTATTAAAAATATGGATATTATATATATTTACATTTTATTTTTTGCACTACACATTTTATCTGCTAATATATATCACTTAGATGAAAAAGTTGTTAATTTTTGAGGAAAAATATTCAGTTTCAACAGTAATATTAATGAAACCTTTAAATAAAGTTGCATCAGAAATAAAGATTAAAACATTACATGTTATAGACGATTATCTCTTCCTAAACTCGCCGATGACTATCAGAATTGCACTTATAACCATTCTTCTTTACTCACATTAAGATAGTTTTCGATTAATTGTCACAAAAGAAAAGGGCACCCTATAAAATAAAAATATCCCTTAATAAAGAATGCGAAGCTTCGTTTTAGAAAGCTCACTAAAATCCATTTAAGAACAAACTTGAAGGCGGACATTTTTTTATTTTCTTATTCTGAGAACAAAACACTTCTAAGATGCATACTTCTCTGAATTAGTTTCCTTCTTCTTCTTTGCATTTTTTTCTTCTTATTTCTAAACTGCGTGGACTCGGTTTCAGCATTCTTAAAATACTGCTCGTGGGAGGATAAGGGACAAGAACAAAAAAATAAGGATAGGGAGGGACAGAAAAAAAAAAACCCGAATTTTCATTTCAATTTCGTTTTTTATTTTCCTCTCGTCATCATTTCCTAATTTTTCCTATTTCTTTCAGTAACCTTCATTTGTGTTTTTTTCTGTCATTCTCCCTATCCAGTGCATTCTTTTTTAACTAGTTTTTTTTTTATGATGTTTTTTGAGACAAAAGTAATGTCACCCTTCTCTGCATTTTTTTCCCCACCGAACTCCAGTGCGACACTGTTTAAAAAATATTTTCTGTCATGTAGGGTTGCCAGACGGCATGAAAACGCACGCCAGAAGTGATGTTCCAGGCGATCAATTCTCTCTAACGTATTAAAGTCAAAGACTATTTCTCGATGAATAAGTATTTGGAACGCATCCCTTTTGTCATACGTAAAAATTCTATTACTTAAAAGACTATCGTTTTTTACTTAATCGTACGCAATCTATTCGTACACAACTCTAGCATAATACATATACATTCACAAAATTGTTACATGCAATCCAACAAAACGAGGAAAAATAGATTGTAAGCAGATTATAAGCAATTAAAAGTATAAATATTAAATTAAATAAAAATAAAGATAAAATAAGTATAAATAAATAAAAATAAACACAAAGTAAAAATAATAAAATTATATATATTTATTTATTTGTTATAAAGTTTCAGTTCAAATTTCAAACTATCTATGGAGAGGAGAAGTTAACTCTGAATTATTTACTAGAGGCTATAATTATTTAGTTAATACTATATATACATGTATTATATATATATAATACATTATTATGTATACTTTTATAATACAATTATGTATTTATATATATATATACATGTATGTATGGGGCCTGACGGCCGAGTGGCTAGCGCTCTGGCGTTCGGTACCACAGGGTTCGAGTCCCGGCTCTGCCATGGATGTTTGTAGTGGTTCGGAATCCACTTTAAACCGTAGGTCCCTGTCTAATAGAATGGTAGAGCGTTGTGGGGGTGGTGTTACTCGCATCCGTAGCATATCTTCAAGTTACATGTGCCTCCTGGGTAGTGCTAAATGAGTAATGTAGGTGTAGCCTTTTTTAGGACATAAAGGTAACTGTCTCTATAGCTGCATTAGAAAAATATAGGCATATATAAATGGAGTGCAACGTAGATATACCTCCTCATGGTGCATTCCGGACAACGTCTGATACGGCAAAGTAATCTACAAATACTGCCTTCAGTCTGGTCCTCAGTGTGAGTTTCTTAGAGTTCTGAAGTGGAACGTAGATGGATTGTCCCAAAACAAGAGACAGGGTAATTAAAAAGAACTTTAGGTTCTTTTGAGGACGTCGCTACTAGAAACAGTCACAAGCACTGATACGATTGATACTACTGTGCCGAAAAAGTAGGACCAATTTTTTTTTTTTTCAAAAACTCTTTCTTTTATTCTTTCAAATTTATTTCGTTGCCTTCAAAGTAATCCCCTCCGGACACAATGGCAACAGTTTTTTCCAATCCTCAATGCATGCTAAAACGTCCTCGGCAGGCCTGCAATTCACGTTGAATCTCTTCAATCGACTCGACAAAATGGTGTCCCCGGAGTGGTTTTTGAGTTTAGGGAACAGCCAAAAGTCGCAATACGGTGGTTGTGGAACAATATGGATTTTATTTTTGGGTAAAAAGTAATGAAAATCAATGCCGTGTGAGCTGGCGCATTCGGTGTTTTCTGAATAAATCGTGATTTGATGCGTTTGAATATTTTGACATCAAATTTCACACAGATGTCAAGGACTGTGCCAGCAATCTAAACCCCGCGAATATTAAATTGAAAATTGGTTTTACTTTTTATACACAGTAGTATTAAAGTCAAAGGATATTTCTCGATGAATAAGTATTTGGAGCACATGAATTTTTGCCATACGTAAAAATCCTATAGTTTAAAAGATTATTGATTTCTTTTATTTAATCGTACACAATCTACTCGTAAACAACTCTAGCATAATACGAGACTTTAAACAGTAAGTAATATCCGCAAAATTGTTACGCGCAATCCAACAAAACAAGGAAAAAAAAAATAGCTAAGCAGATTATAAACAATTAAAGATATAAATAATAAATTAAATAAAATTAAAAAGATAAAATAAGTTTAAATAAAAATAAAAAGCGTAAAAATAATAAAATAATATCGGATATTTTTATTTATAGGTTATTATAGATTTGAGTTCTATAATAATCTATGGAAATATGGAAATAAGAAGTTAACTACGGATTATTTATTGTAAGCTATAATTATTTAATTAATACTATATATGTACTATGCATCATATATAATGGGGGATTATAATTAAAGTCTCACTTTCAAAATGCTGTAAAAAAAAAAAAGAACTACTCGTCACAATGTGTTCAAATTTGAACTGAAGATACTTGAAGAAGTGGGAAATGGTATGACATCAAAAAAAGTTCCGAAAAATGTTTCACCGATTTTTCCATCCAATTTAGTATGACCTTGTCGTGGTGGATGGGCTTTTCACTAACAATGTCGCAAATGTTGAATGATTTGGAAGTCGTTTTTTCCGTCAAAAAACCGAAACAATGAAGCACGTGGAACACTACAGTTGGTTTAATGTGCAACTTATGCCAAATACGTTTACCAACTCATACCAAATTTGTATTTGTAAAATTGCTTTCCATAAAGAAATGAAATATTAAATAAGTAGAAATAATAAATTACAGTAGCATTCTAGATGGTGACATAGTTCTTATGACACTTTTTAAAAAAAAATTATAGCTCAATATTTGCTTGTTCCAATTTTATTTCTAGAAAATTAAGTTTTTTCTAGCTATCTTATTTCAATAATAATAATCATCACCATCAGTAGCACGAAAGCTCAGGGTGGGCAAAGGTTTTCCTTTGAAGAGATTTCCATGCATTCCTCTGGGTGACAATGGTTCTCCAATTCTTAATCCTTAGTATAGTAAAATCTTTTTCAACGTCTATCCATCGCAATTTGATCGTCTCTGTAGCTTTACCAAAAAGTCTTTTTACAGGGTTTAAAATCTGTATAGCATTTATAAATTTCTGCGTTGTACCATCTCTCCAACAATCACTTTCCCTAACACCTCCAAGAATAACCCTTAAAATCTTCCTCTCAAATATACCCAAATAATAATAATTATCAAAATATTTTGTGAAATCACAATAAGACATCACAACGAAAATAAATTCAGGAAAATCATGGGGATGTGATTTTCAATGATCTCCATTTACTATTTACAGGATTTTAATTTCGGCAATTTTCGAGAAGAATTCGTTTGTAATCGATAATGAATAAAGATTTATCTTATTTAACATTTCAGTTAACAACAACTTATTTTAATGTATAATGAGCAATAATTAGAGTAATTTTGAGATTCAAAGTAAAGTTAATTGATTAAAGTAATATAAATTGATTGGGATTCAAAGAAACGTTAATTGATTTAATAATGTAAATTGATTAATTGATTGAAATTTTACCACAAGAATAGCAAAAAAAAAAAAAATATAAGATAAAAGACTTTTATGCAACAAATCAGATTAACTATTAAATGCAGTATATTGTATTAGTTTACTCATTAGTTTCTTGATACGTAAACTATTATATTTAATTGGATGTTTTATCTTATCTTTAGAAACGTATATTCTAAATATTTATATATTTTAAAATTTATTTGTATGCATTAGCATTCAATTAAATTTTTTTTTCCACGCATCAAGATTTAAATTTGCAAATAACAATGAATAGAGATGATTAAAAAATCATGATTTTCCTTGATTTTATTTACATTGTAACAGGCTGGGACTTTGACAAGATGAGTATTGGTAAGTAAATAAGAAAACTGGCAGTAATTTCTCTTTTTTGAAAAAATAAATAAATAAATAAATGGATGAAACTGAAAAGGAGGAAATCAAAACTATTGCCAATTACAAAAAAGTTATATCATGGGAGATACTGATTAGAATAATGCTAAAGTTGTGACTTTCTTCATTTTTTTGGGGGTGGGGGGTGGGGTGACAGCCCATTTTGCTAACAACTATCAATACAATTTTTTACCACTTCAATTTTTTGCCATCCCAATTTTAATAAAAGCCGAAATATTGATTTCATTTATTTAGAGATTTAATTCATTTCTTCATTTGCGCAACAGCTCCATGGTAGGCCTGCGAACAGATTTGGAGACAGGATATGTTTTCTTTTACGGGGGGTTGTGGGGTTGTCAGCCCTATGCCCAACATCAACAGTCGTATTAGACCAGGATCTATGCTTTAATATGGATTCGAACCCTTACAAATATTCATGGCACTGACAGGACTCGGTCCTGAAACCTGTGACATCGAGCGCCAGAGTGCTACTTACTCGGCTATCCATCCCATGTGGTATTTTAGCTAAATATTTTTGTAATCGATTATTAATTCCAGTGTGAATAACATGTTTACTAATTCTATTGACAGAATTTTTAGACAAACCTGAGAAAAATTGTGTTTTAATAATTAAAAAGCTTATTTTATAATTCGAATATTAATTCGGTCCACCACTACCATAGCAACTTAAAAAAATATTATGTGCAAGATAATAAATTTTGAATTCTTAAATATCTCAATTCACAATTATCTTGGAACTAATTTGATTAGTCCGTTGATTTCAAAGGTATTATAATTTAAGATTTATAATAGTTTTTAAATTTTAATAGAATTCTTCTACATTATCATATTTTTGTATTCAAAATTTCCCATTGACTTACAAATCGTGAACATAGAAATATGTTTATCTCAAAATTTCTATTGGAATGTTTAAATAAAGTACTTATGAAATATTTAAAAATGCGATTTTTATAATTGCATTATTTTAGAAAAATAGAGTAGATATTGTACATTCAAAAATACCGACTAATAATGTAGATTTTTTTTTTATCTTTCAAATTTACATGAATTGTATTTATTTTATGTAAATAATATTATTTATGTAAATAAATAATAATATTAAAGTAAATAGTAACATTTATTTATGTAAATATTGTATTTACAAAAATAATAACATTTCAATAAATTTTGTTGAAATATGTCAATTATACCATATTATTAAATCAATACCATAAATATATCATTTTGTTATATTGATTTCTGTACAATGTTTTTATATAGTATTTATTAACTGAACTAAAATCTAAAACGATTTATCTTATAGTATATGACATCAGTACTAGAACAGTACATTGATAGGTAATAAATAACAATTTACCGATAACTAGAAATTTTTAAAATATCACTTAGTTGAGGATATAATAAAATATAATTTTCTTTCATAATAGGTGTTTTTCATAACTTTAAACAATATTTTTAACGCGCTGGTGAAGATTAAATATATTGGTGAAAATTATTTAGCACCATATTTATTTAGGAAATACTTATGGTTTAATTAATTGACAAACATATTAGCAATATAATATAAATGCTAGATGCAATATTTAATCCATGAGTTATTAAAAATTTAGCCATTTATATAAAATTAGAATTATAAGAATAATTTCAAAAATATAGTATTGCGGCAACTTAAATTTGAAAAAAATTAAATTATGTTTTTTTTTTTTGCTTAAAACTACTTACGTTAGAAAATTTCAAACTTTTAAACCCGTTACTAATGGATATTTGCAATCCAAATAGCATTTTTTTTTGCTTTTTAAAAACAAAATGATAATGTTAATATTTGCAATTATTTTTAACTCAAAAAGTAAATTCAGAAATCAAATGTCTTATTTGGAAATGAGCCGCCAAAGTGCATGCTAACCTTGCTTCAATGGCAAACCATCTAAATCTTTGTCCACTATGATGTGTGGAATGAGGGAGGGGGAATGGAATAAAAAGGGGAGGCATTTAAAAAACATTGTTAAAAAATGGCGCCTTGCACCAAGGATATAAAAGAGATAAGGTGAAAACAAAAAAAGAAGAGCTAATTTATTTTTTGGATGCCACTTTAATTTAAAAACAGCCTTTTTTGCAGATTGTCCAACGCGGAGAGGGTTCTTCTTACGACAGTTGCTTTTTTTTCTTCTTCTTTTTTTTTTTTTTGCATTTTTCAATTCTTTTTTTTTTTTCTTTTTTTCTATCCATCCTGTCAGTCCAATGTTTTTACCCCTTCTCTAGATGCCTGAAGTCTTATCTTGCTTTTCAAGAAAAGTTTTATTCGAAAAGGATATATGCTCTTCTTCTTCGTCCTCAACCCCCAGTGCCACCCTTCTGCATTCTTTGCCTCATCTAGTACGAATGAGGATGAGGACAAGTAGGGGAGGTAGGGTGTAAGGGCTGCTCTGTTGATAGGAGGGGCGAAAATTGTATTTTCTAATACGCTAATGGCCATTAATGGATTGGAAACGGATTCATTCTCACGACGGTGAAGGCGACGACGTTTTAATTAATCCTAATTGGTTGGTCGCTCTGGAGCAACTACTGGAGGGTCGAAGAAGGGTGGAGGAAAAAAAAGGGGGATTGCTGCCAGGGAGGGTTTGAGTTATTTCCAACAAGCGAAAGTAACTGCTTCGAAACAATGCTGATACGAGTGTTTAATGAGAAACAAGGGTGAGAAATAAGGAGTACAAAAAATGCTCCTCTCCCATCATCACTTTTGTTGTTTTTCATTGTTTTTTTTTGGGAAAAAAAATTCTATTGTTAATCAAAAGTAAAAAAATGTTTGGAATTGAAATTTTTTTTTTTTTTCTTTTGATATATGAATTTTTTTATATTAAAAGAGAAAAGCACTTAAAAATATTTTTTTTTTTATATATATAAAGGGGTTCTTGATTTTTATGGTACTTTAAATGTATTGAAGATGTATGTAATAAAGCTATATGTGAAAGAAGTAGTTCATTCAATTGATACTTAGGATACTTGGGTAGATGTACCAACTTTAACTTTTGTTATTGTAATTAAAGTTTTTACACTATTGATTCCTTTTAAATTGTCTCTGTTGTTAATTAAAGATAAAAAAAATATTTTCCTTCCTTGAAATTTTTTAAGCTTTCTTTTTTTACTGATGGATGAAGTTCATTTATTATATTAAGATTAAAGTATCAAAAAATAAATATTTTTTTATTAAGGAATAAAATGAAATGGGAATATGTAATGTTCCATAATTCTATATATATATGGAATTCCATAATGGCTATATATGGAATGTTCAGTCGCCTACTTACAATATCAGTCTTGCTTACAATGTCAATCAGCATGTTCAGTCTCATGCTTAAAACTTAGATATGAATAAGTAAAATGAGTGTTCATTGAGAACTAATGTGAGAATAAAGTGTGCCCTACAAAGATGCTCCTGTCCCATCATCATTTTTGTTGTTTTTCATTGTTAGTTTTTTTTTTTTTTGGAAAAAAATAGTTCCATTGTTAATCAAAAGTAAAAAAATGTTTGGAATTGAAATTTTTTTCCTTTTTCTTTGATATATGAATTACTTAAAAAATATTTTTTTTATATTAAAGAAAAGCACTTAAAAATATTTTTTATATATGAAAATTGTCTCTGGGTTCTTGATTTTATGGTTCTTTAAATGTATTGAAGATGTATGTAATAAAAAGCTATGTGAAAGAAGTAGTTCATTCAGTCTGATACTTGGAACATCTGATTGTACATGTAAAAAAATTTTTTGGAATTGAAATTTTTCCCTTTGCTGATATATGAATTAAATTTTTATATTCTTAAAAAATATTTTTATATAAAGGGTTCTTGATTTTTATGGTTCATCTTAAGTTCATTTTGTTGGAACACTGATTGTACATTGAGTTTTACTGTTGTTGAGTTTACACTGTTAATTACTTTAAAAAATGGCTCTGTTGTTAATTAAAGATAAAAAATATTTTCCTTCCCTGAAATTTTTAACTAAACTTTATTTTTACTGATGCATGAAGTTCATTTTTTATATTAAAGATAATAGTATCGAAAAATAAATATTTTTATTAAGCAGTAAAATTTGATTAAATGAATCGAAAATATATATAATAGAAAGCTATATATGGAATGTTTAGTCATACTTACAATATCAGTCTCATGTATACAATGTCAATAAGCATGTTCAGTCTCTTACTTACAATATTAGACTCATGCTTGCAAAGTCACTCAGCATGTTCAGTTTCATGTTTACAAATTAGATATGAATAAGTAAATTATTGTTTAATTAGAACTAAGATGAGAATAAAAAAATACAAAGATGCTCTCTCCCATTGTTATTGAGTTTTTTTCATTGTTAAGTTTTTGGAAGAAAAAAATAGAATTCCATTGTTAATCAAAAAGAAAAAAAAATGTTTTGAATTGAAATTTTTTTCCTTTCTCTGATGTATATGAATTAAGTTTTTATATTAAAGAAAAAAGCACTTAAAAAAAATATTTTTTTTTATAAAAAGGGTTCTTGATTTTATGGTACTTTAAATGAATTGAAGATGTACGTAATAAAAAAGCTATATGTGAAAGAAAGAGTTCATTCTGTCTGAAACTTGGAACATCTGATTGTAGATGCGAGTAAGTAAACGAATGTTTATTGAGAAACAAGGCGGAAAGTAAAAAGAGAATACAATGTTATCTACCATCTTAACTTTTCTTACTGTTGTTGAGTTTAACACTATTAATTCCATTAAAAATGACTCTATTGTTAATTAAAGATAAAAATATTTTCTCTTCTCTGAAATACTTTACTAAGCTTTCTTTTTATTGACGCACGAAGTTCATTTTTATTAAAGAAAGTAATAATAATTTTTATTAAGCAGTAAAATTTGATTAAATGAATGTAAAATATATGGATTGTTCAATCGGATGATTACATTGCTGAACATTACAATGTTCAGTGGTTGATTACAATGTCTGATGATTACATTGCTGAACAATGCAATGTTCAGTGGTGTATTACAATGTCTGATGATTACATTGCTGAATATTACAAGGTTCAGTGGTTGATTACAATGTCTAATTTGTCTGATGAACATTATAATGTTCAGTCTGATGATTACAATGTCTGGCGATTACAATATTCAGTCTGATGATTACAATATCTGAACTTTTACAATGCTCAGACTGATGATTAAAATTAACCCCAACTGAAAGTGCTCATGGCCAAGAAATCCCTTCACTATATGCAACAAAAAAGGAAGAAGAAAGTGAGATCTCAGAACAATAGATCTCAAAGGGTATTTCAGAAAAATAAGTGTCCCGATATATAAAATAAATATAGTGAAGCCTTTTTTCTTGTCAGTTTTCCATTCAAAGCTTCATTCAAAACCTATTCAGCTTCTGTTATGAACAACTAACCTTTCCGATTGTTTTTTTCTTTTTTAATTCACATAAAAAGAGCTAAACAGCGATAATGCACCAAAAAATGTTACGAGGAGCGGTAATTTCCATGGTTGGCTACTATAAGAGACAGCAATTATGTGACTTTCTATGTAAAAAAATTTTCATTGCAGCTTATGAGATTCCTCTGTCTGTAACTCTGTGCGTACTCTTCGTAGCACTTTGTGGGCATTACTTGAAGAAGAAGAATTAGTAGTTATATGTGTTGATCGTGGATTTAAGATTAAACATAAGAAATTGTCTCTTGCATCTTTTTTTGGATTCACGTAAAAGAAGAACACGTGTCAATATCTAAAAAATCTTTAAAAATTTTAGTCTACATTTTTTTAATGTAATATCTTACTTAACAACTATAACATATTTCTCATATATTTTTATATAGTGCGTCTACAATTATTTGAACAAAATCTAAAGTTTATGATTTCTTCTAAGATCAAACTAAATACCAAATTACAGAACTAAATGTTGACAGAAAAGCAACCATTTATCTCACAAGATTAAGAATTATGAACCAAAAAAATCTGAAAATTTCTGCTGATGGCGTTAAAAAATACCAAAAATGTGGCAACTGTCCTGATGTCGAGCTGACTCCTCATCATGTGTTTTTGATTGCCCATGCATTGTCTGGACCCTCCCTCGGAATAGGATATATACTCCGATCTAGCAATCAACATAGCCAATATTATTCGGAAGCCCCCGATATTTGATTCCTTTGTACTCTTCGGGGGTTACGACAACAGCAACAATTATTCCGAAGGAGTTTTTAATGCTCCCCAACTTCAAAAAGTTTGAGAACCGCTGCCCTACATCCTTAGAAGTTCATTTCAAACTGGTGTGGTATCACATACCATCGTATATGTATTAAAGTGCTTTTGCGAAGTGGACAACAACTTTGCAAGTTCAAAGAACAAATCACAGAAGTACAAATGCACCAGCAAGGAATACACACACACACACACATGTATGTATGTATGTATATATATGTATGTTGTTGTTGTGACTAATCCTCAATGTCTGCAGTGCGGAACAGACGTCCCATGTGTGATCTACTCCTGGGTGGCGGGAAAGGGGCAGCTTCTGTTGTGATGGAGCACCCATAGGTAGAAGTCTGACTTCTGCTCCGTGACGCTCTTACAGTCATATGAGACCGGGACGTACGGCTTAAAAGTGGATTCCGAACCACTACAAACACCCATGACACTGCCGGGACTCGAACCCGAAACCTGTGGTACCGAGCACCAGAGCGATAGCCACTCTGCCTCATTGAAAATGTATATATAGGGGGAAATAATCAATTGGTGTAAAATTCTATTCACATGAAATCACCAGCGCATAAACGCTTGTCAAAAGTTATGGAGGTTGATTTTGTTGCCGTCTCCAAGTCAAAACGTTTAATTTGTCGCCAGTTGACGTGCGGCTGGATCGGCGTCCTAATGGATTGCAAATCGAAGCGGAGCACGAATCGGAAGTAATTGCTGTGCTCTCGACTCTCTTATCGCCCTATCCATGTCGAAACGGAACACCCCTTCTTCGACAAAGGGACACTCGGGGGAGGGAAACACAAAACACAAAACTAGTGCCAAGGAGAGACATGCCGACGCGTCATTTATCAAAGCAACGTCAGTCCGGAGGAAGATTTTTTTTTTTTTGACTGCGATGGCGGAAAATTATTTATTCTTCCTACGATAATAAGTTATTGATCGAACTTTTTCTCTCTTGTACTTAATAGAATGACGGCTTGTTTCTTCCCCATCTTAAAAGAAATCGAAGGTCGGAGTGGAGTGGAATGCGAAGATGGGTAAGAGGATGGGTACGTATATATATATAAAAAGAATAATAATAAAATGAATAAAAAAAAAAAAGAGGATGGTAAGTTCGCCATAACTGCTTAAAGGAACTACGGGGAATGAACGGGGGTAGTAAAAGGAAAAAAAAAACGTTAAAAGCAAAAAACATCCGCATTAACGGTAATTCACTTAGCTCGCCAATCGAATTGCGTAACGAAGGCGGATAGGAATGAAGTTTTCTAGCAGACCAAAATGAAGTTTTAAGGCCGGTCGATAGTCGAGACAATCCGCAGCGAAGGTTCAACAAATACTTCTAAAATCTCTTATCGGTTTCTCTTGGGGAGCCTTAATGGCTTTGAGGAAGGTCCTTCTAAGTCCCCGCTTTAAATTTGTATGAGCATTAAAGGGTGGGGTGGGGGGTAGAGATGAAAGATTCGAGGTAGGTGTGTCACTCTGGGATAATAGATCAAAATCAGATAGATCAAACTTCCGTTGTCTTGCGAAACTAATGAAAAAACTAGATGGATGGATGGCGTATCACTGGTAATGTATCGATAAATCGATTAAAAGTTTTTACATCTTGATGGCGATTAATAGTTACTGATATGGAGAATGCAATGCTTCTTAAAAATGCTTCTTGCAATTTTCGGATAATGCCAAATGGTTTCAAAAGTGGAAAAAAAGGGGATAATTTTTAAATTTGTAATATCTTAAACAAATATTACATATTTAAAAATGATCCTTTTTTTTTTTTGGCCTGAAGGCCAAGTGGCTAGCGTTCTGGCTCTTACCACAGGTATCTGGTTCGATTCCTGGCTATGCCATAGGTGTTTGTAGTGGTTCGAATCCACTTTAAATGTAGGTCCCGGTCCTAATAGTATCGTAGAGCGTTCTGGGGGGTAGTGTCACTCGCCTGCATAGCTTATCTTTAAAGGCTGGGTAGGGTTAAATGAGTAATAGCAGTACAGCCCTTGCTTGTGGCGTAAAAAGATTAACTGTCTGTATTGCCAGCTGCATTAGAAAGACAACAACATATTTTAAACAATATTTAAGAAAAGGCTCTATAAATATTTATTTCTGAAGCGACACCAAACAAGAATCGCAATTGTATTTTGGGGGTAGATGAAAGATTCGAGGAAGGTGTGTCACTCTGGGATAATAGATCAAAATCAGATAGATCAAACTTCCGTTGTCTTGCGAAACTAATGAAAAAACTAGATGGATGGATGGCGTATCACTGGTAATGTATCGATAAATCGATTAAAAGTTTTTACATCTTGATGGCGATTAATAGTTACTGATACTGGGATGCTTTTTGCAATTTTTGGATAATGTCAAATGGTTTCGAAAGTGGAAAAAAAAAAGCGGATAATTTTGAAATTTGTAATATTTTAAACAATATTTAAAAAAAAAAAAGGCTGCATATTATTTATTTCGATAGTGAAACCAAACAAAAAAAAATCGCATTTATATATTTGATACATAAAACAAAACAGACATAGAAAAATTTATATGTATGTAAATTTGTATGAGCATTAAAGAGGGGGGGAATGAAAGATTCGAGGAAGGTGTGTCACTGTGGGATAATGCACTGCTGATCATTAAAATCGCTACACCAAGAAGGCGACATGCTACAGACGGGAAACTTAAACGACAGGAAGAAGGTGCTCTGATATGCAAATGATTAGCTTTTCAGCGCATTCAGAGAAAGCAGGAGACGGTAGCGACACCTACAATGTGTTTAAATAGGAAATTGTTCAGCCGTTTTCTCATACAAAAATTGCATTTGAACGCTGTTGCCTGATGAAAAGTTGTTGTGAAGCATCGTGTAAGAAGCAGAAATGCGTACCAGCACATTTCTGACTTTGATAAAGGTCGAATTGCAACGTACCGGGATTGCGGTTTATCCTATCGCAGTATTGCTGCTCGAGTCGGTCGAGATCCAATGACTGTTATGAGAATATGGAATCGATGGGTTTAGGAAGGTAATACGGAATGCCATGCTGGATCTCAACGGCCCCCTATCACTAGCGGCTGAGAAGACAGGCATGTTACCCGCATGGCCTTAATGGATCGTGCAGCCCCGTCACAAGCCCTGAGTCAAGAATTGGGGTCGTTTGCAAGACAACAAGTGTCTGCACAAACAGTTCGACGACGTTTGCAGCAGCATGGACTCTCAACTGGGAGACCATGGTTGCGGCTACCCTTGATGCTGCGACTTCAATGTTGTGATCAACGATGAACCTAGACGCTTCAACGGCGAGACGTCATTTTTTTCAGATAAATCTAGGTTCTGTTTACAGCATCAAGATGCATTTGGCGGCATCGTGGTGAACGCACATTGGCAGCGTGCAATCGTTATCGTCATACTGGCCCATCACCTGGCGTGATGGTGGGGGTGCTATTGGATACACGTCTCGGTCACCTCTTGTTCGCATTTACGGCACTTTGAACAGTGCACATTACATTTCTGGTGTGTTACGCCCCGTAGATCTGCCGTTTATTGAGTCCTGCGAAACCCTACATTTCAGCAGGATAATGCACGACACCATGTTGCTGGTATTGTAAAGACCTTGCTTGATACGGAAAATGTTCCGCTGTTGCCCTGGCCTGCATGTTCACCAGATCTCTCTCCAATAGAAAACGTCTTGTCCATGGTTGCCGAGTGACTGGCTCGTCACCATATGCCAATCACTACGGTTGATGAGCTGTGGCATCGCGTTAAAGTTGCATTTTGCATCTGTATCTGAACATGCCATCCAATCTCTATTTGACTCAATGCCCAGGCGTTAAGTGCTGTTATTACTGCCAGAGGTGGTTGTTCTGGGTACCTATTTCTCAGGATTGCTCCCAAATTCTTGAAAATTTAATCACTTGTTATTTCCTGTATAATATATCTGTTCAATAAATATAATTTTGTTATCTGCATTTCTTCCTGGTGTAGCAATTTTAAGGGCCACTAGTGTAGATCAAAATCAGATAGATCAAACTGAAAACGAAACTAATGAAAAAACTAGATGGATGGCGTATCACTGGTAATGTATCGATAAATCGATTAAAAGTTTTTACATCTTGATGACGATTAATAGCTACTGATACAGCGATGCTTCTTGCAATTTTAGGATAATGTCAAATGGTTTCGAAAGTGGAAAAAAAGAGACAATTTTTAAATTTGGAAGATTTTAAATAATATTTGAAAAGGCTGAATATTAATTTATTTCTATAGCGGAATCAAACAAATAATCGCAATTATATACGATACACAAAAGACATACATTTTTTATAAGCGAATGTTAACTAACATAGGGCCTGAATGGCCGAGTGGGTAGCGCTCTGGAGCTCGATATCACAGTTTTGGGTTCGAGTCCCTGCGGTGTCATGAATGTTTGTAGTGGTTCGGAATCCACCTTAAAGCTGTAGGTCCCGGTCTAACATCACCGTAGAGCGTTGCGGGGGTAGTGATAAGGAGTAACGTCAATGCGGCGCTTGCCTTAAGGCATAAAAGACAACTGTCAAAGTGTTTGCCAGATGCATTAGAAATTTTTTTAACTAACATTGGATACAACAATAATAATACATTTTTAATAACATTTTTATCATGCATAATCTATTAAAATAATCTTTTAATCGGTAATTTAATATAAATATTTAAAATTAAAAATATTTCAAATGTATTAAGCTAACTGCTATCTAAATGTATTATTTTTTTTTTCTTGTTTATAAAGAACTTGAAAAATACAATGGATTCAGTTCCAAACATGATCTATTGATGCAAGATTTTAAAGTGAACATCGATGATTTCGAATGACATAATATTAAAAGCAGTGGACTAATTCGTATATTGATGTTTGTATTAATCTTTGAATCAGTTGATCATTTATTAAATTTATGTTAAATAAGAAATCTAAATTTTCTCAATAATGACTTTGTTTACATGTAATATTTAATATTATAATTATATAATTAATGGTATATATACAATTAAATAATATTAATTTTTAATATTTTTTACGAATTTTGTAAACAGGAATTATTTTCAATTGTACTCTATTTCAACACATAAATAATTTGAAAGTTAAATACTTATTCAGACATAGAACCTAGAAAAATAAACAAAACTTGTACAGCTACATAATAAGATAATTCTGGTTTTAAGAAATTCTAAAACTGATAAACTTTATTATTTAATATTTTTTTTCCTATTAAACGTTATTTAATTCATAAAATAAAATTTGAGTCTTATTTAGAAATTAAATTGATATTTTACGTTTGATTATCATGACGTTTATTTGAATTTAAAAAAAAAAAATTCTCAGGAAAAAGTTTTTTCGATTGAAAGGATATATAAATTAAATTCCAAATTATCCATTAATTTAAAAGTAAATTGTCATTAATTGGGCGAACATTTCTTTGCATTTTAACATTTAGCTTTAAATATTATTTATATTATTAAAAAATACTGACTTCTTTTTAATGAATTAAAAAAAAAATTCGCATCCAATGAGTCAACATACATAAATTCGAGCTATTTAAAAGAACTTTTATCTGAATTTATTGCATCAAAGTGTTTTTATAAAATATTAATGATTATTCGTACTCATTTTTATGTAATGTTTGCTTAATTTTTATAAACTGACTAATTGCCTGGCACTACAGCCCTTGATAGGCCAAAACCATCTGCCTACTGGCCTACTTTCGAGATAGGAGATGATTTTTTTTTTACAGCGTAGAGTTGTCAGTCCAACGCCCTAACGCTTTACAGTCATATTAGACAGGCACCTGCTGTTTTAAAGTGGATTCCGAACCTCTACAAACATTCACGGCACCGCTCACAAAACCAGTAGCACCGAACTCTAGTCACTCAGCCAACACACTCCTTTTTTTTAAATTGATCATTTAAATATTCGTAAAAACTAGACAAGAATAAATATTCGCACGAACTAGACAAGTATAAAATCGTACCAGTGATTAAAAATTTTAGCCTTCGATTTTCATCTAATTAGAGAAAAAAATAGAATTATTTTTATTTCGATTTTCTAATAACGCTTTAAAATTGTTTTAAAGAATAAAAAATGCAATTTTAAAAAAAAAAAAAAAAATCTCTATGTTCGAATCTTAGCACTGAAAGCTAATTAACCTCACTCTAAACAAATAACTGCTGCAATATTTTCCGCACAAAAACATCTAGCCATGCGAGTTATTACTTTCTGCTAATATAAACAGTAATAACAATCTACGAAAAAGTGTTTCAACCACCTTATTTTGTTTTTCAACTCCCACTTATTATACATGTATGCACCCACCTTCCCCAGAATCCCCTGGGGTCTATCGAATATCCGATTTCTTCAAACATCGCTCGATGGATAGGCACAGATATCGAAACGATGCAGTTCTCCAAAGACCGACCGAGCACGAGCAACCATTAGCAAAGCAAGGCACTTTTGCAAAGGCGAGAAAACGGCGAAGAATGAGACTCATTAAAACTGACAGACGGCAAAAAGGAATGGCTGTTGTTTTTCTTGATGATAGCCGCCAACACAACACGGAGCCCCCGAGCTGGTGTGTGAGAGAGAAGTTTTGCCCCATCTTTCGTCGCGATGATGGCCGTGTTAGAGGATTTTTTATATCGGATCGGCTTCGATTTCGTATATTTCGTTGAGTGAGAGAGCTGCCTTTTGCCTTTTAACTCGCGTGTAAAATTTAATTTGATCGAAAACATAAAAAAAAAAAGGTTGCTATCTTGTTTGGGAAATTGTGTTAAGGGATTTCGTTATAAATGCGTTTCGTAATGTTGTAGTTCCTTTTTAATCTGATATCTTTAAAATGTTTTTGTTTATTTTTAATATTAAGTCATTTTTGATTATTTGCCTTCATTTTTATATACAGTTTGCTTTCTTTTTAATAACTGACTAACATCCTGGAACTTTAGCCCATGGTTTGCCTACACCTGCCGGCAAGAGATAGTTTACTTTTACAAGGCAAGATTGTCAGCCCTACAGTCATTAGTCATATTAGAGCGGAATCAGCGGTTTAAATTGTATTCCGAACCACTACAAACATCCATGGTACTGCCGGGAATAGAACACTAACCGTATGGCACCAAATGACAGAGAGCTAGTCCTCTGCCATCAGGCCCCTTCCTTTCTTTATAGATCCTTTAGATATTTGCAAAGAAAGCTAGACAAGTATAAAATCGTACCAAAAATGTAAGTGATTAAAAATTAGTCCTTAATTTTCTTCTAATTAGAGAAAAACATTTAAATTATTCATTTATATTTCGATTCTCTTATAACGCCTTTAAATTTAAAGAATAAAAATTCAATTTAAAAAAAATGCTGTGTTGGCATCTTACACTGAAACTAATTACACAAATAACTGCTGCAACATTTTCTGTCTATCCACGCGAGTTATTACTTCTTTCTCTTTGCTAATATAAACAGTAATAACAATCTATGAGAAAGAAAGTTTTTCAACCTCCACTTATTATAAATGTATGCTCCCACCTTCCCCAGAATCCCCCTGGGGTGTATCGAATATCCGATTTCTTCAAACCTTCCTCGATGGATAGGCACGATATTGAAAAGATAATACAGTTCTCCAAAGATCGACCGAGCACGAGCAACCATTTTGCAAAGGCGAGAAAGCGGCGAAGAATGAGACTCATTAAAACTGACAGACGGCAAAAAGGAATGGCTGTTGTTTTCTTGATGATCGCCGCCAACAAAACACGGAGCCCCCAGAGCGGTGTTGTGAGAGAGAAGTTTTGCCCCGGCTTTCGTCGCGACGATGGCCGTGTTAGAGGAGGTTTTTATATTGGATCGTCTTCGCATTTCGCATCGAATTTCGTTGAGTGAGAGAGCTACCTTTTGCCTTTTTAAGTCACGTGTAAAATTTAATTTGATCGAATATTGAAGAAAAAAAAAGACCGATACTATCTTATTTGTAAAATTGTGTTAAGGGATTTCGTCATAATTGCGTTTCGTAATGTTATAGTTTTCTTGTCAATCTGATGTCTTTTAAAATGTTTTTGTTTATTTTAAGATTAAGACTAAGACATTTTTGATTATTTGTCCACATTTTTATATAAAGTTTGCTTTCTTTTTAATAACTGACTAACTCTCTGGAGATATAAGCCCATGGTGGCCAAAGGCCTACTTGCAAAAAGATTGTTTATAGTACTTTTACAGGGCAGGGTTGTCAGCCCTACGGCCATTAGTCATATTAGACCGGAATCTACGGTTTAAGGTGCATTCCGAACCGCTACAAACATTCAAGGCATCGCTGGGCTCGGACACTACTATAAACCTTTGGCACCAAACGCCAGAGAGCTAGTCACACGGTCATCAGGCCCCTTTCTTCCTTTCTTGATTGATCGTTTAAATATTTGAAAATAAAGCTAGGCGAGTATAAAATCGTACCAAAAAATATAGGTGATCAAAAATTTCAGCCTCTAATTTTCTTTTAATTAGAGGAAAAAATTTTTAATTATTCATTTTTATTTCGATTCTCTAATAACGCTCTTGAATTGCTTTAAAGAATAAAAATGCATTTTTTTAAATGTCTATGTTGGCATCTTACACTGAAACTAATTAACCTCACTCTACACAAATAACTACATACTACAACATTTTCCGCATAAATACTACGTCTAGCCATGCGAGTTATTACTGCTCTTTTTGTGCTAATATACACAGTAATAGCAATTCTATGAAAAAGTGTTTCAACCATCTTATTTTTGTTTTTCAACTGCCACTTATTATATATGCATGCACCCACCTTCCCCAGAATCCCCTGGGGTCTATCGAATATCTAAGTTCTTCAATCCTCGCTCGATGGACGGGCACACGATATCGAAGAGATAACACAGTTCTCCAAAGATCGACCGAGCACGAGCAACCATTAGCACAGCAACGCACTTTTTGCAAAGGCGAGAAAACGGCGAAGAATGAGACTCATTAAAACTGACAGACGGCAAAAAGGAATGGCTGTTGTTTTTCTTGATGATCGCCGCCAACAAAACACGGAGCCCCCGAGCGAGAGAGAAGTTTTGCCCCGGCTTTTGTCGCGATGGGGGCCGTGTTAGAGGAGGTTTGCATTCGCATTTCGTATCGAATTTCGTTGAGTGAGAGAGAGCTGCCCTTTGCCTTTTAACTCGCGTGTAAAATTTAATTTGATCGAAAACATAAAAAAAAAAGGGATGGTATCTTATTTTGGAAATTGTGTTAAGGGATTTTTCGTCATAAATGCGTTTCTGCAATGCTATAGTTCCTTTTCAATCTGATATTCAAAAATGTATTCCAAAAAATTATTCCTTTTCAAAAAGGTTTTATATCTAATTTAAATGATTTGCTTGTTTTGTAGAATAATTTCTACTATACTTTCACATTAATTTTTCTCTTCTTCTTGTGTGTGTGGTCAGTAGTGCATTCTAGTTGGCCTCCAAAAAAATCCAAATCATCCATTTTGTAGTGGATTTAATAGTGGAACCACCACATCCATACCAAATCAAAAATCAACCACAAAATTTATTATTTGCAATTTTTATTAGCAGATAATATCAAGTGAAGCAATGGATAATTTTTTTCAACATGGATGAACCTCAACGTTTCACTTACTTATGTCAAGAACAGTCCATCAACAAATGATAAAGGGAATTGCTCTATAAGAACATTGCTTTATAGGACTTTTAGGAGTCATTTCCCCTCCTACGGTGGAAAACAAGGGACATTCGTATCACGTAGTTTGACTGTCAATAGGTTATCACAATTAGCATTAGCTCTTAGAATGAAAACTGACTGCACCGTCAAAAATTCGAATCAAGGTCACGCGCTCGTTACAGATATGCTAGAAATCTGGTATAAGACACTTAGTGCAATTAGTTTTTTTAAAGATAGAGACATAAAGTAAAAAAAAAAAATTCCAGTAACGGAACACAGGCGTTTATAATAATAAGCAACGTTTGTTACACTTTGTAGATCAATATTTGTTCCACTTAATGCACAATTAGCAACGAAAACTTCAGGGGTACCATTTGAGGAATTTGTACTCTCTTTCCTCTTTTTCTTTAACCCAATAAATTGGTTTTCTAGCCTGCGATTTACCATGCTATACCTTGGTACAAACTTGGTGTTTTCCAATTAAATTACCATAGAACAGAAACCCATCTCGCTTACCACCATGCTCAATCACTAGGTTCAAAAGCCATATAGAGGAATGAACCAAATCGGTGTGAGACAGACTAATTCTAAACACCCCTGACATTTTAAGGGACACATGAGCTTAGGAAGAGTATCAAACGTTTGCCGGTTTCTATCGTAGGTAATGATCATTCGAGTAATGCAATTAGTCACCAGGCATTATAAAGTTATCATTAAATTATAATATTATAGAGTTCAGAGAAATGAACTGCGGCCTGATGGCCAATTGGTTAGCTCTCTGGCCACTGGTGCTTGAGGTTTGAGTATTGGCGGTGACATGAATGTTTGTTAGTTGTTCGAAATGCACGTTAAACTGTAGGTCCCGATCTAATAAGCCTAAAATGTTCAAAAGATGACAGTAGAGCGACAAACCAACCTTGTTTGGGAACCCAGGGTTTCGAATTGAATTCCCACAGAATAAAAACCCATTTCGCTCACCACCAGTTTTTGAGCCCTTTAAAGTTCAGAGGAATAAATCAAATCGGCGTGACCCTGACATTTTAAGAGACACATGAGCAGAAAAGAGTTTCAAACATTTGCCAGTTTCTACAGTAGGGAATGATCATTCTAGCAATGTAATTAACTAACATGTATTATAGAGTTAGTATATTTCAGTATTATAGATTTCAGAGAAATGAACCGCCCGATATGGGCAGAAAATCAAACCCCAAACACCCCTAAAACTTGTTGCTACTCATCCTACTTAGTAGTCATCTAGACTGAGCCCACTAAAACATATGGACTCATGATTGTAGGAAAAGGAGCTTCTGTTGTGATGAAGCCCCCTTAGGTAGAAGTCTGACTTGGCTCTGTGAGATCTTACAGTTATATAAGACCGGGACGTACGGCTTAAAATGGATTTCGAACCACAACAAATATCCATGGCCCCGCTGAGACTTAAACCCGAAACCTGTGGCTTAGGGGGCCAGAGAGCCAGACACTCGCCATTCAGGCTCTTCCTCCTGAAATTTTAAAGGTCACATGGGTGAATGCAAGTCTCTGCGATGGGAATTGAGTATCATCATTGGAAAGCATAGTAGCAGCAGAATGGGGTAAAAGGAAAGTCATACCGCTTAACTCACACGAATTTCCCACAAAAATAAAACCTTTTTTTTAAATGATGAGACAGCCCCCTAAGGTCCCGCCGAAGCAACAAAAAAAAACAGGGTGGATAAAAAAAATGAATAAATAAACGCAATGTCCAAGAGGTCGGCAGGGAGCGTGAATTCGAACTCGTAATGAGTTCTATGATGAATGGCTAACGAGCCCCCTTAAACATGCACCTCCGACAAATAATTGGCAAAAAGATCTTTTTCGCACTCCTCCGCCTCTTCTTCCCAAATACGCGATAGTTTACATCGCCCGACGCTCCTTCGGTTTTGTTTCGCCCGATCCAACGTTTTTTAGTGCTGCCTCACTTTTTCGTGCAGGCGTATCTCTTCTCTTTTCTTTAATCATCGGTTAAGAAAATTCTTAATAAGACGCGCGTTTCGAAGACGGACCTCGTTAGCAAGATTTTCGGAGCGTGATTCGAAATCATTTTTTCTTTTATCTCTATCTGCTATTCCTTTTATTTCTTTTTCCAAAATCGAATTTCACAACCTCTCTCTCTCTCTCATATTTATCGCTGCCATGATTCTTCTATTTTTTATATTCATTCAAGGTTTAAGGGTTCTGTTTTTTTTTTTTTTTTTTTTTGACTCTAGTGCAGGGCATTTTTTTTCTCTCTCTCTTCTCTTCCGATTGCCACGTCTCCAGGGAGGAGAAAATAGTGGCCCAATCAATAAGAGATGGAGCTAAAAAAAAAAATAGAAAATAGAGTGGAGAATTAAGACGAGCGAAGGAGTGTGTGAATAATTTACCCCCGCACCCTTCGCTTTTGCTTTTGTTTTGTGTTTGTGATGCAATAAGTAATCACAATCACCGATAACAAAGGTCTTTCTTGAAGCAAACTGTGGAAGTGAAATGACTGTTTCTTGTTTGCACAATTCTTTTTTTTTTTTTTTTTTTTTTTTGCCATTTAATTTCTTTATCTGTAGCAAAAAATCGATGAAATTCCCGACGAGTTGTAATGATTTTTCAGTGGCAAATAAATGTATTAATCATTTTTCGTTGTAAATTTGATTTGAAAACGTGTGTGTTTATTAAACGGTAATTGAAAAATAGCATTGCAAATAAAGTTCTATTCATTGTATATAAATATAGTACGAGAGTATTATAAAAAATCCTGATTTGTGGCTCAGTGGTAACGCGCAAACTAGCATGCTAGCTTGGTTTGGTTTGTCGCTCTACGGTCATTTGTACACACTCTAGGCTAATTAGACCATAATCTACATTTTAACGTAGATTCCGAACCACAAACAAACGTCCATGCCACAGTCAGGATTCGAACATAAGCCTGTGGTATCGAAGGAAAGAGCTCTAGCCAATTGGCCATCAGGTCATAATATGTTAGTGGTAGAAAAGTTTCACGGAAGACGCATTGCAGTCATTATTTTAAAAACCAATAAGATTTCGAGGAGATTTGATTACCATAAATTAATATATTCCTGAGCCATGCATTGAAAGTCTAATTATTGTATAGGAATTAATTATATTTTTTCGTGGCAGCAATTTTTTCTAAAATGTCAATAATATGTTTAAAACGATTAATCATAAACTTATAACTTAATAAGTAAACAACTTACCGTTACCGTATAAATTACTTTCTTATTTACTACTAGATTTTTATGTGGCAGCTTTGCCAACTGAAATAGCAGGTCTTCAAAGGCGTTGTTAAATACCTCCTCAAAGATAGTATAATCGCTAGGAACTTTGAAGGATAACTAGAAAGTTGCAGATAATTTTTCTTTTTGCAACTAATACTCTCTTCTTTACTTTCCAAGTCATTTTTATTAAAGTTTTTTTTTTTATTTTATATGGTTTAATTGCAATTATTTATGACCTTCATCTCGACATTACAATCCGGAGAAGCTGCATCCCGAAATTTGAATTGATATAAAGAATCGCGTACAGCAATAAGTTTGACTATTGATGCGAGACTCTTTACGCATGCTGTCACAATCATCGTATCTCCTTGTTTCTGAAAACAGTTACTGCAATGGACCAGCACCAGCATTTCAATATTATGCGTGTTACACTGAACCATTGATTCACTTCATTAAAAACAATAATATATGCAACTAACTAATTTTATTGCAATCTATTCAACCAGTAAATTTAACCGAAGTAATGCATTGAAGATAATTAAGAAATAACTTCTCAAATCCAAATCCATAACCATTCCGAAATCCCGACAACCTTCAAATCACGAAGCTCAAAAGAAAATAACTCGTATCAACACACGAAAATTCGCTGCAGCCCGACCGGTAATGCGTTCCTTTAAATCTCTTCCCTAATTACACGTGAGAACGGGAATCATGTGATCATGGATATCGAAGTCTCCCATCACAGTCTTTCCGGCGCACGAGTCACTTATTCCATGGATGAATATTTCTGGAAAGATGGAAACAGTGTGTTTCTGGGGCCAAAAGAGAGTGCGCAATAACTCGCTTCTTTAATCTGAAGCAGACCCCCTTTAATCTGAAGCGCTCTGGACATAAATTTGCCTTTTGCTCCCCAAACGGTGCTCACCAGGAATAAATGAAACCCCTCCGAGGAAGTTGAACTCATTGGGAAGCCATTTCTGTCTCACTGAAATGCGTCGAGTACCAGAAACGGTCGAAGGCGTCTGCCTCAAGAAATGCGTGTGGATTTTTAATTAAATGCGCACATCAATGTCATGGTTCAGCAATCGGTATTATTTATACAACATAAAAAGTGAAGCCCATGTGAGGAATTCAATTGTTCATCTTACAGTTTGATAAAAATAATATTTTAAATAATAGTACCTTTTTCTTTAGTTTATTTATACATTAATTTTTGTTAGTGAACTTTGGTGGGTCTCGTATTCCATTTATATAGGCTTTGGGTTTTTGTTTTTGTTTGTCGCTCTACGGTCATTTTTTGCACTATTTAGGCTAATTAGACCGGAATCAGCAGTTTAAAGGTAGATCCAAACTACAAACACACATCCATGCTTTCGCCAGTATTCGAACCTAAAGCCTTTAGTACCAAAAGCCAGGAGCTAACCAATTGGTCATCAGACAGCACTCTATTCACGGAGAATAGCTAACAGCATTTTTTAATTTCTTTAAATATCATAAAGATACAACAAAGGTGAGAAATTATTATATTGCTCAAACATATAAAAGGTCATATATACCATAAAGCAAATCGTTATTAAAAATCTGGGCATAGCAACAAAAATCTGTGACATGTAATCATTGAGAAGTGACTTACACCAATCTTTTACGCAACCGAAGTTTCTGACAACACCCAGCCACAAAGAGATCAAACAGATACCAGAACAAATTTGTGCCAATCGCTGTCTGCCTCAAAGCAGTGTTTCGAGAGAGAATATGCCGTGATAAAATCCTTTCAAATCTCGTCCGTGATTGGTAACCATTTGCTGTACATCTAAAATACAACCTGCTGTCATGTGCGTTGCACTTCGTATTACGGCTCGCTTTCACGCAATTCCGTGCATGACAGTTCGTTAAAGACAAGACAATTTCATTGCACATTATGGGCATGAGGCACTCCTTATGTACATGATTTCGGCAATCTGAATGGGTCAGATTTAAGATCAAATGGGGGATTTTCAGATGGATCACGCAAAAAATACCTAGGCTGTGTTTTCTTTATTGATGTTACCATTTTTGTAACCGAAAGAAACATAATATGCTATAAGAGTTATTAATTCTTTTTTTTTTTTTTTTTGTCAGATTAGTGATTCTTAAAATAAAGGCATTAATTTTTTTGATATCTAATGTAAATGGCAATGTATATCATTTGTTAAATGTAATGTAGCATAATTTTTTTTATGTAAATGGTATTGACCATTTATTTTTATAGAAACTGTCTCCTGATATTAAATCTGAATTTGCTTAAAAGAACTCATCCGTTCTTTTTATGTTATAATATTGAAATGGCACGATTGTGGTTTTTTTAATTTTAAGGATTATTAATAAATTTCTCATTATTTTAAAATGCCTATTGCTTCACTTTATTTTAGTACAAACCCAAAAATATTTATTGGTAAAATATTTGTATTGAATAACATGGATTTTTATTTTCAAACACTATATTTTCGTAATACCCTAGTAGGAATAATGTATTTTTTCAACCAGCTAAAAAGCAAAGTAATAAAATTACCATTCTAAGTATCCTAATCCTACCAAGTATGTTCATTTAATTAAAAATGTTGTTTAGATTCCATTAAATATTCTAAGTAGAAGGAAAATTCCAGTTAAATGAATGGAAAATATGATAGTTTGGTTTAAACTGTGGTTGTACACGAAATCTTAATTTCCCTAAAACTTTGGGACTTTTTAGATACCCATTTTAATAATTTTTCTCAAATTCTAGTTTATTTTTTTGGTTTCTTCTAGGAAAATATATAAAATGGAATTACTCTATTTAAATACATTCCTTATTTTTATTTGCTCAAATATTATATTTTATATTTATTTATTTAATGTTTGTTTTATATATAATATTTTTATTTCGATTATACTTAAAATTTCTTGATATGTTCGATAACTAAAAAATTTTTTGCTTGAAAGAATAGTAATAATAATGTTTGATAAATAATAATGTTGTAATAATATTTTTAATAATAATGTTGTAATATTTTTAATAATAATGTTGTAATAATATTTTTAATAATAATGTTTGATAAATAATAATGTAAATAATAATTTTTGATAAATAATAATATAGTAATAATGTTTTTAATAATATTTTTAATAATAATGTTTGATAAATAATAATGTAAATAATAATTTTGATAAATAATAATATAGTAATAATGTTTTTTAATAATAATGCTTGATAAAAATTATTATTTACATTATTATAATTACAATTATTTTTTTCCATGGTGGATATCTTAAATTGTATAAGTGCCAAACTTTCGTACATTATTTATAAAACTTTAAAAGTCCTGCTCTTCCGATTGATCAATACAGTGCAACACTAAAATGGAAAAGCCACGATTTTTTTAATGTTTTATAGTTGACGAAGAGTCTTCCAGTACCAATGAGAATATTCCAAATGAAATACTAGTTCATGTTGTTGAATATGATACATTTAACTCAATCAGTAGATGAGATGTTGCTCAAAAAAAAAAAAAAAAAATCTCTGAAAAAGCCGACAATCTCGAAATTGAATGGTTTCGCACAAACTTCTGGTCGGCTTGCGGCGTGAGTGTGAGGAGATGTTATTTCTTGTTCCTGGGGATGGTTACAAAGAGAATGGGGGAATGTAGAAAAATGATTTCTGCCCTGGCCGTTACACCGGCGTGTTCCGAATTTCGATGGCTGCTTCCCCCTCCCCTACAAATATTTCCTAAATAAATAAAGAGTGCGCCATTTGGAGGGGTGGTTCTCAAGTGAAAAATTATATTTCAGGCTCCAAGAAATTTTTTTTTTCATTCTGTAAAAAAAAAAAAAAAAAAAAAAAAAAGGAAAACAATATGTTTGTAATTCTTGTTTTTAATTTTTTTTGCATATGTGATTAAATATTTTTATAACATTAAAAAATGATTATGACCATCATTTCAATTTTTATAAAACCAATCTCCTTATTATTAATTTAAACAAAACATATGCAAACAAACTTATTACATATGCAAAACATGAAATTCTGATTAAACATAAATTATATATATATATGTGTGTGTGTTTTTGTGTGTGTATGTATAAAAACATATATATGAGAACAAGTATAGTGCAAAACATATGAAAGTTGTTCCTCACCTTCTTCAAAACATAAAAAAGATTGTGCTTACTTGCTTTTAAAAATAAAAAGGAGTTATTTTAGAGCCTAAAAAAGCCTTTTTATTAAACGCCTTTATATTTAAAAATCTACTTTTAATTTTGAAAAATAAAGCCTGTTTATTTTCAGAAGGAACTAAGCACAATCTCTTCTATGTTTTGACCTAAATGAGGACCAAGTTTCACATATTTTGAACTATACTTGTTCTCATATTTATGCTGATGTGGACAAACATTCATCGTCATACGAAATTTTCCTTCCATGATTATCTCTTCACTTGTTCTAAATATAACAATAGAACTATATTCTTTTTTCAATTCCTTCTATTAGCTCACACTCTACCTATATATATCTTGTTCAAATTTTCAATCGTTCATAAAATACTTTTATTCATCCACTCAAGTTCAAATACATTTTTTGAACTTGTAGTGGTTGACACCTGGTGTTAATACAGTTTTTCAAATATTAATTCAATAATTAAATTTAATTAATTAATTTTAGTTTTTAGATTCAAGTTGCATATATCTATCAATAAATAGCGCCAGATAAACTTTAAAAAATGAATGAAAATTATTTATAAAGTACTTTCTGCAATATAGTGAAAAAAAAAAAATAGGAATTGACTTAAAATTTTTTTATATTACTTGTTTATTACACTCGTGAGGTGTCCTTTTTTGTACTGTTATTGTGGCGAGTTTTTCCTCTACATTCTACTGCCACCTACTGGACACTTCTGAAATTACTATTAATAAAAATGCGTAATTTGAAATTTTATTAAATATTTAAGGCTTTCATTTGACTAACACTTGTAAGATTATTGTAATACTTAATCAATGAGGTAAATAAATGGGCAAAATACATACTGATATTTTCAAAAGTAAATGCCAAATTTGAGCCTATTACAATATTTTCCTATTTATTTTTCGTTGATATTTATTTAAACAACTGTATTAGATTTTCGTTCATTTTTTATATTTATAGTTTTTGCTTTCTCTGAAATTGGAGGAAAAAACATTAGCATATCAAGAGAGTTTGCATGAAAACATTGTATAATGAAAAAAGTTTTTTTTTTTTTTATACTTCAACTGCAAGATATAGATACTTAAGTTTTTTTTATACTTAAATATTTTTATTTCTTTTATTTATAATTTTGTGCAAATAAATATATATAATAGATAAGTTTAAACGGTTTACAAAGTCAAAGCCGATTTATATTTCGTATATCAAAACTGGAAAGATTTTAAAACTTAAATAACATCACGTAATAAAAGTTATTCGTATTTTTTATATTTAAGATACATTTGAATATTTTCATGTATTTCACTTACAGAATAACTATTTTATTTAAATTAGCATCAACAATAAATAACAAAAGGATCGAAATTAATTTAACATTTAATTCCTGAGATTAATTAGCAAAACTACTCAAAGATTAATTAGAATATTAATAATTAGAATAGTTTACAATAGTTTTGAAATTGCTGATCTGCTCGCTAGGAAGGTTGCGAACTTTCCAAAGCTTCTTCTTCCAATCTGTTAGCTTCAGAGGTTCATTCCATGACTTTAGCCAGAGTGAATACCTCTTGGAGGTCGCCACCAATTCATGCATGGTACGCTGCTAAATATCCTGGTATGTCCTTGCAGACCTCCTGTCCTAGACCTGCTCAAACGGCTTCAGCTAGACTAACGACTGGCTACACTAAAAGTTTGACCTTCAATGGAGACGAGAAGACATATACCCTTTGTCATTGTTCGGCCATCGCGTCTTCCTCTCATCTCATCGATTGTATTGGTGCCTCTGTGAGGCAACTGTTGAATGAGGGGAGGACCGTTTACGAATCTATTGATGCAGCATGATCTACTGGACTTGGTTTAGGATTCTAAATCAAGGGGATAAGCAACAACAACAGAATAGTTTAGTTAATTTACTACACTTAAAATCTCAATAATAATTAAGACTTGTTTTTCTGAATCAAATCAGAGAATTATTGAATTTAATATAATTAATATATTTACATAGCATATGAAAGTCTTTATCAATATAAATATATATTAGTGTGCTAGTTTTATATAATCGGTTTAATTATATTATTTATGCTAAATGCGTTAATATAACACATTCATATTTTACTTTATTTATTTTTCCTTGTCGTAATCAGGGAAATAAATCCATAATAACTAATAGGACTGATATTGCATTTAAATGAACTTTTATTGGGGTATTTAGTTATTTTAATTATTTAATTAAGTAAGTACATATTTCTCCTTCTTTTAGATTATATTTGAGTGATTTGCAGGAATTTAATATTTTAATTTAATAAAATATAATACAAATATTAATTACTTGTAATTTATTGTTATGAAAATAAAAACTACTATTTGCTTTTTTAAATTCTTATTAGTAATATTTGATATTTGATTATGAGCTCCAAATTTTTTTTTTTGATAAAGAGTATTAATGTAAATGAAATATATTGATAGCATCATATAAACAATAGAAAACATTGTAAAGTTTCCATTAATTTTAAATTATGTTATTTTTTACATTAATTTAATATTAAAATTAAATAAAAACTAAGCAATGATGATATAAAACTTGTATTTCTAATGGTATAGGTTTTTATAAGGAAAGGCTTCTGATTTTAGAAAACAGCTATTATCAAATTTTAGAATCAAGTCACCACAAAAAATTTTTTAAAAAGTTTTTAAAATAAAGGATTATTCTGAATTATTCAAAATTTTGAATTCATGTCTTTCGAAAAAAATGTCTACATTTTTGTAAATAAATTCAAGAAGATTTCAAGCGAGTAATTTTTAGATAAATTAATGATTAAAAGCATCATAGTGATGAGAATTAAAGAATGCGAAATGTATTTTTGTGTTTTAAAATGACTAACAAAAATTTTTTAAACCTAAAGATAAAACCGAATTATGTTTATTTCGAATTACATTTATTTATGCCAAATTATGTAAAGGAAGATTTTCTTTTAACTTTTCATTAAATCTTTATAGTATATATATTTGGCAATTTTTTTTTTTTAATCAAGTTTTGAAGAGTTATTATTATAGTTGTTATTATGTTTATGATCAATGAAGAGTTGTTATTATAGTTGTTATTATGTTTATGATGAATGAATAGTTGTTATTATGTTTATTAATTATTGAACTGCTGTACTTTTAAATATTTTTTTGTAAAAAGTTATATTTTTATATTTATTGGTTCATAACTACTTGGTTACATTCAAGGTACAAAATGTGGTTTTAAAAGATTTTTGAAAATTTTTTTGACGATATACTTGAGGATTTTGTTAAAACACTATACTCTAAAATCACATTGGACATTTATCCCACTATTCAGCCACACAAAACCGAACAACAAGATTAAAGCAACAATACAAACTAAACTCCTTTTTTTCATTGTAAACATTAATACACTGTGGATACGTTGCAGTGTGAGAAATATATCATATCACATCATTAAAAGATCAAAGAAATGTTACTTATTACACTCATGTCCATAAATTAAGGATAATGACGTTCAGGCAAAGAAAGAGACAGAAGCAAAACAAATTTGACTTATTTGTAAAGTCTATTTATTAAACAAAAGGTAAATAGCAAAAAGATGCTATATGTTTAACATAATTAATAAAAATTGCGATTTTTTACTCCCTGGAGCAAATTTCAAAAAAAACCTATTTACAAAAAACAGTATAACATGGTTAATATGGAGTATGTCTCCCGGACGATGCAATACAGGCCTTACAACACCTAGGCATGCTGAGTATCAAATTATCAATCTGATCTTGGGGAATATTACACCACTCATCAATCAATGCCCTCCGAAGTTTCGGTTGATAGGTGGGAGGGGGTTAACGGGCTGCAATTCGTCGGCCAAGCATATTCCCACACATGCTCTATCGGATTCAAGTCCGGTGAGTATGCTGGCCAATCCATACAGGTGATATCCTCCAATTGAAGGCATTCGTCTACAATGTTTGCACGGTGAGGACGGGCGTTATCATCCATAAACAGAAATTCAGCACCCATGACGCCCCGAAATAAATGTACATGCTGTTCCAGAATGACATCCCGATAGATGTGGCGTGGCATCATTACACTCTGAACATGCAGGTCAGTTCTGGAACCAAGAATAATTCCTCCCCAAACGAGCCATCCTGCACCACCGTAACGGTGTCGTTCAATGGTGTTCTCTTGGTGGTAACGGGTACCTGGCGCTCTCCATATGAAAGTCCGGCGAGAATCAGACTGCAAACTAAACCTGGACTCGTTGGAAAAAGTCCACAATACCACTGTTGCGGTGTCCACAATGCATGCTCTCTACTCCAGGTTAATCGCAGGCGACAGTGAGTTGCGGTAAGTGGAACACATCTGACAGGCCTACGAGCATATAGACCAATGTGCTCTACGCGTCTGTACACGGTCTGCCTTGAAACTGTCGTACCGGTAGCTGAAGAGAGCTGACGAGACAGGTCTGATGCTGTGCTCCGTCTGTTTCTTTTGGCAATAACTGCTAAATACCGGTCCTCATTCGGCGTTGTAACTCGGGGGCGACCTGTGCTGTAACATCTACTCACATTACCATCATCTTGGAATCGTTCCCAAAGCCTGGAGATGACACTCTGGGCGATTCCAAGTTCCTCGGATACTTCCAGCTGGGTACATCCACATTCCAGTCGTCCGATAATTCTACCACGTAAAAAATCATCCAAATGCTTCCTTTGTGCCATAACTATGCGGTTATTGTACTGAAAGGCCTTTAAAGCGCTTGTGAACAATTTTACTTCTTTGCCACCACCTTATATACCCCTCTCTTACACTCTCGTCATTGTGACGTACTATCCACACCATCTGGTGGTTTCCTGTAATTTGCATATTTTTCTTCAAGATGTGTGTGATAATTCTACAGGTGAAATTTTTATTTTAGAGTTCAATTTCTGTGTGATTCTGAATTATCCTTAATTTATGGACATGAGTGTATATCTTAATCTCAGATCGGGATCGTATCTTAATTGTATCTGATTGCATCTTAATTATAAAATCACAATCGTAAACTCTAGTGTCATCTAGAGGTCTTACATACATTAAAAATTAATGTGATGATAGATATAAATAAATAACGTGATAAACTACTTAACCATAAAAAGTTATATTAGTTTCAGCTGCTTCCTGCTACTGCCCTTCCTGATTCCTGGCAAACACGTTAGGAGGGTTAAAGGAGTTCATAAACTGAAAAATTTCAAAAATAGCATAGCAGAGACAAAGAGTAAAATTCGCAAATTAAGTGATAGACAAAAGCACACTATATGACTTGATATTAATTATAGTTTTATATTAACTTTCATTTCATGGGTCAGGAGAGAATCTTTTAAATTGTCTGTATTTGACAGACTGTTATCACTGTCACTTCCCACAACCCTCAAATGACGTAAAACACAATGAAAAGTAATTGATTTAAAGTCAATTATGTGTGAAAAATATAATGTTATACCTTCTTCCTACGATGGAAAATGCCCATATGTTGTATAATCTCCATACGACGTAGAATGCCCACAAGTTGAAGAATGTCCGTTGATACTGCATCTATAATATCATCCGTATGTTGTTTTGTGTCCTTTCTGTTGTCTGACAAAATCCAAATGGTAAAAAAAACAGGATTCTGATTATCTTAAACAATTTGGTTGCCATAAGGTCTGATCTAAAAATCTGTTATACCTCTGAGTAAAATCTAAGTGCATCTTCTTAAAGTACATCTTACTTTTGGAGACGAACTCGTTGTAACGATAAAAAGGAATCCATTTGGCGATTTGGTAGATATTCCTGTTTAAAAAATTGTTACAACTTTAAACTATTATTAAGATCATTTAAAATTCAAATTCATTAAGATTTCATGATAAGCTGCTATTATTTTTTCTGTACCTGATATTATGATCTTAATCATTCACCAATGAAATGGAAGATACATAGCAGATGCTATAAACACATAATTCTTGGAAAACTGCAAATGCTACATTTTAGCTCAATCTCAAAGCTTAAATACACCATCTCCCCTTAATACTATCATTAACCTAATTTCAGTAATAGCTGCTGAAATCATGCCGATACGATATTTGAACGCATGAAACAATTCTCTGAAAAAAAAAAACAACTCTCCGACATGCATCCTGGATCTCCACGCTGTCACGTCCACCATTTCTGGTCGCTCCCTTTCCCCCTTTTTTTTAACACGAGTTTAAATGTATTATGTGAAGCGGTGGAGTTCTCGCCCATAAATCTTGGGTCCAACTCCTTTTCATTTCTTATTTTATACCTCCAGACACGATTCTCTCTTCGCAGGAGGAGAACCCCTTTCTCCACCCCCAGAGGGGTGGGGCAGGGGATAGTCGGATCACGTCCTGCTTTCCCGAGAAAACGGTTTTCCGTTTGTTTACGAAGGACTTTTTGTGCATTTTTTTTACTCTCTTCCCTCTCTCTCCCGCGTTAAACGAGAGAGGATGTAGAGCGGAAGCAAAATTTTACGATTCATAACGCAAGCTGGGATTTTATTTGGAGACGCGTGTTTCCGGTCATTTCCGAGTAAAGAAGAGCCGGTGGGAGTGTAGTGGGTAGAGATGTAGGGAGTTTTTTTTTTGAAGGGCAACTTCGTATTTCAGAATACCCCCAAGAGGCATATCTTTTTATGCAGTCTTAGTTCGATTCGCTTTTCTGCCTGGGTGGATGGGGAGTGAATCGGTTTCTTTCGAATTTTAGTTTAATTACGATAGGTCTCCTAAAAGGGAGGACATCGATAAAATCTTTATCTGTAAATAATAGTAAAAAAGAATGAAAAAGTGACTAAAGGTGGTTGAAAAACTTCTACTACTATGCCGAAAAAGTAAGACCAATTATTTTTCTTTATTTATTCTTCCAAATTTATTTCATCGCCTTCAAAGTAAGTCCGGACACATTGCACTTTTGCCAACTTTTTTTCAATCCTCAATGCATTCTAAAAAGCACGCGGCGATTCACGTTGAATCTCTTCAATCGACTCAAAACGGTGCCCCCAGAGTGGTATTTGGAGTTTAGGGAATAACCAGAAGTCGCACGGTGTGTATACGTTGGTTGTGGAACAATATAGGTTTCATTTTTGGCGAAACAGTCACGAAGAATCAATGCAGTGTGAGCTGGTGCATTCAGCGTTTTCGGTACAATCGAGATTTGACGCGTTTGAAGCCCAAAATGGAATTGACCGATCCTTTTGAAATTCCAACATCATCATCTAGGTCTCTAATTGTAAATCGACGGTTTGCAAGTATCAAATCTTTAATTTTTGGAGGTAGGTTGATGGTCGACTACAGGGCTCTTCATCGCGTTCTCTGCCTTCTTTGAACTGTTTATATCACTTGTAAACATTTCTTTCCAATATAGGAATGCTGGCCGAATGCCTTCTGCAACATTCTATACGTTTTCCACAAACAAAATGTAATGCAAGTTCTTTGCTCAATTAATTCAGGCATTTCAAAAATTGCCGGAATCAGTTTTAGAGTCTCACAAAGCCAAGCGTAACTCAAACACTAATGAATATTTTGACATCAAATTTCACACAGATGTCAAGTACAGAAACCTACCTAAAAAAAGAAAAAGAAATTGAAATCCCATAAGCTGCGGGAATTTTAATTTAAAAATTGTTCTTACTTTTTGGTAACAGTAGTATATTATAAACAGTGGTAACAAAAATTTGGGGAATTTAAATTGTTAAATTTGTTGTAAATTATTCGAAATTATAGGAGAACAAATATTTGCAAATATTTAAATATATTTAAGTGAACCGAATTTGATTTAAAAAAAATTTAAAAAAATTTTGTAAAATTTTTGATGTAAAATGTAAGACTTTGTCTTCAAGTTTTTCAAGAGCTTTAACTTTCAAAGTCCAAAAGAATAAAATTATAAGTAAGAAATGTACTTGAAATATATGAAATGAATTTTATCTTATGATTGTTAAAATGAAAAAAATATTTTTGAGTTTATTTTGTGATTCATTTAAAATATTCGCTAAAATATTTAAATATTGAAAAAAAAACATTAATTATTTACACAAATAAGAAATTACAAAACATAATTGAATATGATATAACTATTAACATTTGACTTTTTGCATGATAAATTTGTAATCTTGAATATATATATGCAAATTTTGTATATAATATATACAGATATTAAAAAATCAGCTCAAAAATACAAATAATAATAATATTATAATAATAAATAATATAAATGATAACATATAAAAATCTTATAAAAGTTTGACTTGTGGCCAGTGGCAACATGCGCTGCCTGTGAGCGTTAGATCTTAGGTTCAATCCCATTGCGGCTTTGTCGTAGACACTATTTAAAAACAGAATAGACTCGATGGCGTCAGAAGCAATAAAAGCTTTCCTTTTCCCTCCATCCATGATTAGACTACTCGTAGGACTTCCACCCCGCACTGCAAAACATTACGGACTAGACACAAATTTATATATAGATGAAAAAAAGTTGAACTGAAATTATTAGATATTCTAACTACAGAAGGTAATAAGAAGAAATTTTCATCTTGGCTCTATTTTTAAAAAGAAAGTTTTGAATTTTTAAATTATATGTTTTTAATAGAAAAGTATTATGAATTTCCATGAAATTTAACTACCAAATAGAAGATACCAGGAAATTTAACTTCCAAATTATAGATTTATATACTTTCATTAAGGATTTGCAAATAATTTTCTCATATTTATATTTAAATCTTTTTACCTTTTCCATCTTTACGTTAATATCAATGAATTATAAATATATATACGCTCAAGAGCCAAAACATTATGATTACCCCTACATTTTGCAATGAACTCGTCTGGATGACGTGGAAGGCACGAGATCAGGTGGAGGGGGTATTTAACTGGTATAAGTGGTGGTATTAATGCATGCCAAGGCGGGTTGAAGCTGTGTTGCGCGCCAAAGGTGGGCCAACTCGTTATTGACAGGTGGTCATAATGTTTTGGCTCTTGAGTGTATATTACTTGAAAAGTTGTTTATATTTTAAGAAAATGTCTTTCGTTACAATTTTCTTTAAATATGTCTTAATTGTTAAGAAACGTAGCTTGAAATTGAAAAAATCAAGTAAAAATATTTATGAGTAATGTTATTAAATTAGCATTTTTAAATTTAAAAAGCCAATAAAATTTATATTCTAAAAATTATTAAGAAAACTTTTTCAAATCATTGAATTAAAAAGAATTCTAGAAATGTTAAATTGAATGAAATTCCATGCTTTGAGTCAGATAAGCCAATTTTCATTTCATGCTTTATACACGCTACTTTTCATAACTAACATTAATATTAATTATTTTAAATGATAAAAAAAAATATAATAATCACATAGTTATAATTCTGATATAATTTTATGTAGTTTGTGAAAAATATGCAAACTTCAATTCAATACTTGTATTAGTTTTTTTTCAATGAGTACTAAGAACAGCTAAATGAATACTGAAATCAATTACCTCAACAAGTAATTAGCATTAAACAATGAAATGTATACAGTAAAAGAAACCACAATAAAAGATTAAATATAAATGTAGCATATTTTTTTCAATTAATACCCAGAGCAGCTAAATGAATAGTACAGCAATTAATTATTATAAAACAATGAAACATATAGACAATAAGAGAAAACACAATAAAAAATTAAATATAAAAGTAGCATATTTGCATTGAAGTTACAACATTTAATTTAATAAAATATGTAGTTCCTTTTCAGGTACTAATGATAGTATTTTTACCTTTTATTTCATTAAATAAATGTGGCATATTTACGTAGGAATAAATGTTATTAAAAAAAAAACAATATAACTAAATTGAAAAATACCAATACCAAAAAAACTGGAATCGAATCTGTACCTTTACCATGTACCAAAATGATCGAATATGAATGATCGAGTTGCAAGATGTTCCCCAGCAACATTAACCTCCTTTATGAAAAGTCAAAGAATCTTTCCATGAAATGCATTCAAAATACGATTCCTATATATTCCGAGCCCAAACAGCAAGAACAACAAAAACTGGAAACAGAATACAATATATACATAAACATCCATTCCATACGCAACAAGGAATTTTTTTTCTTCTTCTCTTTCTGCTTCCTTAAGACGCTGCGTCAGTCTCTATTTCTTGCATTGTTTCCCGAAAAGACATAAGGCGTAATGGTTGCGGTGAAGCGACGGGTGGGAAGGGGGATAGACTCGGAGGGTGAGGAGGGCGCAGGAAGAAAAATAAGAGAACATCCGTCCTCCAATGTAGGCGATCGAAGCGCGAAATGACCGAGATATCCGAGCCGCTGTTTGGTCCATTACCAAAGACAACGAGAAGAGAATAACAGAAGCAACAACAGCAGCAGGGAGAGAGAGTTGGCGAGCAAATTGAAAAAGGAAGAGCAGGGCCCCGAGGTTCAATCGAAAAACCATATCGGGTGGGGAGAATGGGGTGGCTTATTGGGGGGTGGGTGAAGGCCCCCCCCTCCATGTCGCTGACAGGGCCGGGATAAACTGTCAGAATGAGAATCATGAGAATGTTCTTTTTGCCGTGAATCCTTTGGGTTGATTCCTTTTTGGTATTTTCTTTCAGTTTCGCCGTATCGTGGTTTTATATCGGTGTGAAAGCCTGGGATGGATCTGAAATATATTGCAATCGCAGCGTTGGAGGAAATTTCTGTGAGTTTTATTGTTTGGTTACTGTGATGTGATGGAGGTAGAAATAGTGCTGGTTTTGGGGTAATATTAATTGTTTTAAGTGTTACTGGACGGAACGAAGAAGTGCTTTGGATTCAAGGCCTCTGCTATTATTTGTAATTCATGGCATCTTCTTGACAATATATTATCGTTGTAAGCAATATTTATTATTACTTTAATATTGATTGTTTTAAGTGTAACTGAACGGAACAAAGAAGTGCTTTGGCTTCAAGCCTTCGTTTATTATTTGTAATTCATCATGACGACAACTTCTTGACAATATATTATCCATTTTTCATTGGAAATAAAAATAAACTTATTTATTCCAGCATAAAAAAAATATTTTAGATTTTTAGGTAATTGTTTACATTTTTATGATGATTAAGTAACAAGATTTTCTATTTGATATGAAAGTACTTTTTGTTATCTAAAAATTCATTGTAGCATTGTGTATTAACAATAAAGATATTAAATATATTTTAGAATCTCTCTCTGCAGAATTTCTAAAATTTTATTATTCTTTTTTCAATAACATTCACTTACATTTAAATATGCTGCAGTTTTTAAATAAAATAAAAGATAAAATATTGTTCAGTAATATCTGAGCAGGAAACTACATACTTTATTAAATTAAATGCTGAAGGTTTTATGCAAATATGCTACATTTATGCTTAATTTATTTATTGTGTTAAAAATTCTTTTGTAAGGCTTCAATCCTAAAATTAAATTTTTTTTTTTTTCAATTAGTGCGATGAGCAGCTAAATGTGCAGAAATGTATAGGCAATAAAAGAATTTCTAACAAAATAAATAAATTAAGAACAAATGTGGCATATTTGCATAAAACTTACAGCATTTAGTTTAATAAAGTGTGTAGTTTCCCCTGCTCAGATATTACTGAACAATATTTTACCTTTTATTTTATTTAAAAATTGTAGCATATTTAAGTAGGAATGAATATTATTGAAAAACAATGTAACTGAATTGAAAAATACCAAAGATAAAAAAATCGAAATCTTTTCCTTGTACAAAGATGATCGGATATGAACGAAATGTTCCTTAGCAACATTAACCTCCTTTCTCGTACTTCATTTCAGAAAACCGACGAGCATTCATTTTTTTTGTTCAATAATCAACGGAAGTTCTAAGAATGGCCTCTTTTGCTTCAATTGTCTCTTTTTATTAGAAAGTATTTCAATCTGCTACGCATTCCTGCTAATAAAAAATCTCATAAAAGGTATTTTACTTTAAAAATATTACTCAAACAACTTTAAGATGAGTTGCACTTATGAAGACAAGTTACACAAAAAGGTTTTTCTTAGAATATTTTGGTATTCTTGATGCTTCTCCACCAAATAAAAAAAATAATAATAATATTTATTTATTTTTACTTAAATACCTGAAAAATCTTTAGTTCTAAGCATTTAGGTGATAGCTTAGAAAATTAACTATATATCTAAAAATATATAACAGAAAGCTAAATATTGTTACTAATTTAAATTTTATGCAATTGGAATTAATTGCTTGATAGATTAAAGAAAATAAATTTCTGAAAAATAAAACAAAAGTTGTTTATGAGTTTATTGTTAGTATTAAATTTGTTTTAAATAAAATTAAATTCATTAAAATTGGCTAATTTGGCTAAATGATAAATAATTTTTCTTTAGTAAATTCCTTTGCAATTTTAAATTTATTTTGTTTCATTAAATATTTATTTATAAGGGGCATGAATGGCCGAGTGGCTAGCGCTCGGTACCGCAGGTTTCGCGTTCGAGTCCCGGCGATGCCATGGATGTTTGTAATGGTTCGGAATCCACTTTAAACCGTAGGTCCCGGTCAAATAGGATCGTAGAGAGTTGCGGGGGCATTGTTACTCCGCGTCCGTGGCTTATCTTCAAGTTACACGCGCCCCCTGGGTAATGCAAAGTGAGTACGTCTGTGCAGCGCCTGCCTTAAGGCATCCAAGACCAAGCTGTCGAAGTGTTTGCCAGCTGCATTAGAAAGAAAGGGAAAAAAATATTTATTTATAATTATCCAGTGCACATATGTATTAGTTACATGTTAAAGAAAGCGATTCTTAAGGGAGCTAGTTATGTTCATGTTCTTTTTTTTATAATTTTTTCTAAACTATAACTAAATTTATATTTAATTATTATAATTTCTAAAATTCGCTTTTCTTAAATTTAATTTTCGGATTTTTAATTTAAATTTCGAATTTAAATTTTCGAAATTTTTAAAAAATTCATTTTGTATGAACCGGGTATGTAAATATGGAACCGGAATATTTGAATAAAAAATACACTTTTATTGTATGAAAATGATAAAAAATATTTTATTCAAATTATTGCTCATTTCTGGCTGTACATTTCTCCCACCTCTGTCTGGCAATTTGTGGATGCCACGCCAAAGAAACTATTGCACTTTTGAGGCAAACCAGCTATCGAGTACTTTCAGTATATTTTCGTAAAAAGTGAAGCGTTTCTCTGGACGTATGTGTCCTATCGATGCAAATAAGTATTAATTGGACGGAGCCAAGTCTGATGAATAAACAGCATGTGAAAGTATTTTCATATTATATTCCTCGATACTTCCCTTCACCATTTTTGCTGTGTGTGATGGTGCATTATCATGAAGTAAAATCACTGTGGGTAGCATTTTTTTCATGTTCTGGCCATTTTTCATGCAAAGCCTGATTCAAATCTATCATTTGTTGTCGGTAGCATTCAGTATTAACACGTTATTATTTAGTTTAGCGTTTTAGTTTTACACGTTATTATTTAGTTTCGCCACGTTTTAGCAGTTCTTAATAGATCACACCCTTCTGATTCCTCCATATACAGAGCATTGCCTTCCATCCACAGTGATTGGATCTTGCAGTCGATGTCAATGTTTTGCATAGAGTTACCCATGATCTTTTACGCTTAAGATTCTCAAAATATATCCACTTTTCATCGCCAATCCCAATTCGTTCAAGAAAGAACTTTCTTTTGTACCCGGCGTAGTATTTCGCAAGTGGTGTTTCGCTTTTCCTGTTGACTTTTATTCAGTTCACGTGGACCCATTTTCTCGTCTTCTGGATCTTTCCAATGGCTTTCAAACGTATGGATATGGCTTCTCGCTGTGGCACATTTAATTAATCTACGAGTTGTTGTTGCTTTTGAGTGTTATTCTAATTACACAATGCTTGTATTTCGGCGGCTTAAAATGTTTTCGGTGTCCTTCCACGTTCTTCGTTTCTCACATCAAAATCGCCACTTTTGAAATTTTTTAAACCACTCAAAGCACTGTGATTAACAAAGAGCATGCTCCTTGTAAGATTTAACACTCATTCGATGCGATTCTACAGCACATTTCTTCAAATGCTAACAGAAAATCAATGATATCTGTAAATCATAATTTCCAAGCACAAAAATTAGACATGTTCAACGCTGTAACAAACTATGTTGGTGTATGAAACTTGTATTGCTGTGAGTTAAAACTCTTTGTCAGATGTCAAGAAAACAAATGGTTTCAATGACGCGTCTTGACAGTAACTAAATTGCCAGCTAGGCCATCTATGGGTAAATTGCTGTTTTATATTTACAGACCTGGTAAGTTATAAAGAAATCTGCAACAGAATTTTGGTTTATTATCAGTTGAAATACATCCGATGTAATAACTCATAAATTTAACTTAATATAAACTTAAATTGTAACTAATTGATAATTTAAATACTAAAGTGTTTCATGCCTCCTAAATTAATAAAATATTTTTAAACCAATAATTTAAATACTAATAATGATTAAAAACGCCTTGACAACGGGTGTTATTAAATAAGTGATTTTAAATACTTATAAAATAAAAGTTTTTAAGAAAAGTATTATAAATTTTTTTAAATTGATTTTATGGACTTGTGTTGCCGCTTATAATAATGATAACACTGGCTTTTATGAGATTTCATGAATTATGCATGCATTAATAGTCACTCCCCACAATAAGCAAGAAATGTTACAAATAAATATATTTTGTCCTTCTTTATAAAGAAAAGAAAAAAATTCAAACAATATTATTACCTATTAATTTTTATTAATCTACAATAAAAATTATAAAGGATTAAAATTTCGAAAATTATTTCTATTATCACAGTTTAAAAAAATTCCCAAAAATATTTTAAAATCAATTTTCTAAATTAACTTAAACTTAACAATCTACTAAATGTCAATAATAGAGGTTTTTAAATTACAAAACTAGATTTCACTACAAAAAGGTTATGCAATCGTATGCAAATATTTTTGGTTAAATGAATCAACAATAATTTAATAAAGATTAACCACAAAAAATTTCAATTAAATTATGGTTATTTATTTCGTCTTTTAAACAAATAAAGAGTTTTTTGTCAGAAACAAATAGAATGTGAATTATTTTTAACGGGTATAATTCTTTTAGAAACAAATAATTAAATGTAAACTATAGAGTAATTAAAGTAAACAGTAAAATAACAAATAATTAGAAATTAAATTTAGAAAAAAATAAAAAATTAAATTGCTTTTGTAAAAAAAATGTAAATTAAACAAATAAAATGAAATTATTAAATAAAATATAAAAATATAATGTATACAAAACCAGATTATTTGTTTTGTCTTTATAAAAACACAATGTTCCTGTAAAAATAAAAATCTTTTGTAAAATATTTAAGTCTTAGGTTACAAAAGAGAAATAAAAATAAAAATTAATAATTACTCAATCTTTTATTAAGTCATTAAAAAGGATTTAAAAGAATAGCATTTTAAATTTATTTAAATAAAAAAATAGTTAGATAAATACTCCTAATTTAAAAACGCCATTTATAAGAAATACCAATTAAAATTTCCTTATTTAATTAAAATGCATTTACAAGAATTATTAATTAATTTTTCACTTTTACTCACAGTTCTAAAATAAGTTCTCAGAAAAATGTAAAAAATGAAAGAATTGAGCAAAAAGTGAGTAGTTTTTTTTTTTTTTGTTTTTAAAGTTATAATATTTATTCTTTTACTTAAAGTAAATAAAAATTGTTGATACTATTGTAAACCAGCAATAAAGATATAGTCTCTTTTGATAAATTAAAAAATATGATGTCAAAATTAAAGTACAAAAATTTTTTTTTTAAAAATTGCAAAAATTATTTGTCAATGCAATAAATATTTTGGTTTCAAATTTTTTTTGAAAAAAATCTTTTTTAAATATGCAGAATAAATATTATATACTTAAATAATAATTTTAAAATCATTTGTTAAGCTAATAATTTTAAATTGCTAAGCATTAAATATTATTCATGAAACAGTTTAATTCTTCATAAATTATTTGAAAATAATTTTGTTTAAATAATGAATGAAACTATTACGAAAGAATTTAGTTTTAATAAAATATGAAAAGAAAACTGGATTACATTTTCGTTTATTCTAAAAAAAAAAAAATTAAAAACTTAGTTAAAATGTTAAAATTGTACGATTATAATTTTTGATGATGCATAAGAATAAATGTATTGAATAAAATACATTTCTATATTTATGTTTAAACAATTTATGTACTGTTAATAAAACTATTTATGTAACAGTAATGTATTTATATAAAGTTAATTAAACTATTTTTGTAATGTTAATAAGACTATTTATGTTATCTTAAACAAATTTTGTAATGTTAATAAGATTATTTATGTTATGTTATCTATACTATGTTAAAACTGTTCATTTCTATTATACAAATTTTTATTGTTTTATCCATCAGCAAACAGTCTTGGAATTTCTAACAAAAACATTTTTTAACATCAATGCATTTTTAAGACAATTTGAGTTACGAGAAAGGTACATTAATCATATACATAACAAAGCGTGTGAAATTTTAAATTTTACATTAAAAATACAATTCAGAAACGCTATTTTATTAAAAAATGCTTTCGTAATCAACGTTATTGTTGCCATTTTCTATTAAAAATTTTTCTCTTAACGTATAAAATACATCCCATCAATTTGCAATTTTCATTTAAAAAAAAAAAAACTAGGTGGAGACAGGGTGATAATACATGATAATACACAATTCTATGATGTTAAAAATGAAATAAAATGATTCACATTAAGAGAAAACTTGAGCTGAAACTATCGTTGTCTACTCTAGACATTATTGCCACTTTAATACGGTGAACAGTTCTCAATTTTTCGATAGTATATTTTGTGTGATTTCTATTTTCTATTTGGTCTGATGTCAGAAAGAAATTGACTACATACTATTTTTCCTCGGTAATTTAGTAGCAATAAAAATGGAAAATAGTTTAAACCTGTAGTAACTGTAACTGCGTAAATAAATGTATTAAGTGACATTCATGCCAATCTTAAACGAAGAAATACTGCACTTATATATATATATATGCCTTTAGGTTAATAATATTTTGAATATTTTTGTATGAAATCATGCTTTTAACAATTTTATCAAACCGAACTAACTTCATCTTGAGTGAAATCAGTTATAATTTTATATTATCTTGAGGACATAAGCCTTGTTTTAATTATAATATTCTAAAATCACTTGCGGAATATGTAAGTGTTGCAAAATAATTTTGTCACTCCTTTCAGCATTTAGTAAAATTAGTTTTTACCATTAAAAGAAAAACATAGAAACTCATAAGTAATTTAATAATTTTATTGATGATGTGGGATTAATTTTATTGTATATATTGAAGTAGATTTTAATTGAGGTAATTAATATTATTAATATTGACGCAATTTAATTTTATTGTATTGATTGAATTTTCTTCTTTATACAGTTATTGTCCATAATTATAGAAAGCGAACAATATATAAAAATTTATTTCCATGATTTTTTTTTTTTTCTACAAAAGGGTGGAGCTATACTAGATATAAAAATAATTGATAGAATTTTTACAAACAAAAAACTTAATTTGATTAAACATCGACGGGATATCAATAGAGTGTTAATTCTTGCTCGTTACTGTTTCACCAAGACTTAATTGAACCCGCCTTATTCAGCTTAGAAGTCCAATACTCTTTTCTGCATGACAAAGGAGCGAGCGGTTTCATACATTTTCATGTTGTACGAGGGGCTTGCATCTCATAAATATCGATGACAAACCGGTTGATTTCTTTTCCGTATTTGGAGATGGAGATGGAAATAGGCGCACGAGTGCAGCGACGCCCAACGAAATATGTGTCTGGCTGCGAACGCCTTAAAAAACATAACAAACAGCTCGCACAGCATTATTTTGATTGAAACACTCGAAACATATAAAGTATCACTACTATGAATTTCGATCGGGGAACAAGAGGTAGGAGAAAGATTTCTGGAAATGAAGCTCTTCTGTCGGTCGTATATATCAGTGATCGCTGAGAGGAAAGAGAGAGAAACAACTGGGGTCGGTGGGCCTTTGTTTTTCTCTGGATGCAAATACTTTCTCTGCTACCCACCCCCATCCCCTCCCCAACACATTCGTCTAAAGAGAGCTTTAGAGACAAATAGGGCTTCCTCGGGCTTGCTTAATAAAGTCGGCTCTCCCGTTCGTTACTCGACGAAAATCGAGTTTCACACGGGTGCGACGCTAAAAGCAATTTCCGCCCTTCTGCCTCCTACAATCCCCTCCCCCTTCTCTCCATCCTCCCCTTCCTCTTCTTCTTCTTCTTCTTGGGGAGTTTTTCTCTCTCCCCCACCCCACGGGACGCCGGTTCCGTATCTAAAGTTTAATTTTAGGCTGACTGTCAACACGGAGTACGCATATTCCGGGCGCCGTAGGGCGGAGGATCAATAGCCCCTTTTTGTCCCGCGCCCCTGTCACTGGATGCCCCCGCCACTTAAAGGCGGGCGTTGCATTTTGGCAGGCGAGAAACGAAAAAGATAGGCAAGAAAACCGTTTGCTCAGTCTGGCCTTTTTATTCGCATCCGACGGGGACGACATTTTTGGTCACTGTTGCTCTCTAGGACCTTAATCTGTCCATCTGTTGGTAGAGTGTTTCTTCTACAGTGTTATTGAAAAGTATCACGTCATTTACCTCTCATCAGACAAATTCATAGTAGATTCAACGTTATCCATGTATACCACAAAAGGTCTTCTACATTGAAATATCATACATATTATAAATATCTATCAGTAACTTATCTATTCCTTCCCATGTTTGAAATGCAGATGCAGGATTTTCTGAAAACCCCGATCAGAAAAATTTGCAGCAAATTCAACGTCATCCATGTATACCATAAAAGGTCTTCTACATTGAAATACCATACATATTATAAATATCTATCAGAAACTTATTCCCGTATAAACATTCCGTGTTTGAAATGTAGATACAAGATTTCCTGAAAACCACTCATCAGCCATGTTTGCAGCAGATTCAACGTCCTCCATGTATGTCACTACATTGCAGAAAAAGGGTCTGCTGCATTGCAGTGATGTGCACATTATAAATATATATCATAAACTTATCGATTCAGGGGGCCTGATGGCCGAATGGCTGGCGCTCTGGCGTTCGGTACCACAGGTATCGGGTTCAAATCCCGGCTTTGCCCATGGGTGTTGTAGTGGTTCGGAATCCACTTTAAGCCGTAGGTCCCGGTCCTAATAGGATCGTAGAGCGCTGCGGGGCATTGTTACTCCGCGTCCGTGGCTTACCATCAAGTTACACGCGCCCCTGGGTAATGCAAAGTGAGTAACATAGGTGCAGCCATTATGGCGAAGATCACGGTCTATTTGCCAGCTGCATTAGAAAAAAAACAAAACTTATCGATTCATTCCCGTGCTTGAAAATGTAGATACAAGATTTCCTGAAAACCACTCATCAGCCAAATTTGCAGCAGATTCAACGTCCTCCACGTATACCCCAAACGGTCTGCTGCATTACAGTGTCATACATATCATAAATATCTATCAGAAACTTATCGATTCATTCCCATGTTTGAAATAAAGATACAAGATTTCCTGAAAAATTTGGCGGTATTTTTAAAAGGAAATATTAGGAAAATGGTTAAAGTTTAAAAAAAAAAAACCTTTTGCGACGGATTCATGGAAGGGCATAAAAAACCATTTTTTCCTACATCAAACTGTAGCGATATCCGCCATAAGAACTCCAGCAGCAGTTGTCAGAATTTAAAGTCATAAAATCAAGTACAGTGCATGTTGTCAAATGCAAAAAGTCAATGGCTTCACCTGACGAGTACAGAGGACAGACATCAACTAGAGGGATAAAAACATTAAAATTATACTAAATTTTAATTACACGAAAATTTGTGGTGATAAATAAATAAATTGGTCAAATAATTTTTATATAAGTTTTACATTTTTATAAATTTATATATTTATAAAAATATAATTCTGTTTTGTTATTAAATAACTTAATAAATTAAATATATGCTCTATTGCATCAGTTTTTGAGGTTATTTTTTTCCACAGTGACCTTTCAATGGTGTTCAATTTTGAAAACAGTCAGGAAACCCTGTGGAACAAGATGCTAAAAATAGGAAAATAAACTAATTGCAATTTGGTGGTCTTTTTCAAAGAAAGCTGACCAAAAAGAAACCATAAAAACTCCTTTGCGTTCAGTCAAGTAAACAAAGCCCATGTTCATATAATTCTAAGTGCCTCTAATTCGGCGAAATTCACTTTTTTTTTCGAAATGTCACGTTTTCATTACTGTGCTATAAACATTTTACTTACACTTATTGATTATTCAAATGATAAATAATAGACTTTCAACAAAGTATTTAAGAGCTGACTTCTGTATTTGTAGTAATCGGATTTTGCTGATGTTTTAATTGGCAAATCAAAGATTTTTTTCTCATCTTAGGCCTAAAATTAATAACATATTATTATTCAACACAGTTAATATCATTTGTTTAAATATTAAGAGTGAAATATTATTGTCTCGCATATTATTTGTTTACCGCAAGTTACGTTTCCCAAGAAAATTTTTAAAAAGTTTTGAATTCAAAATTTTCTGTACATCAATATTAAGACAATAATGAAAAAAAATTTGTATAGAAGTTTTCTAAAATAAAATATATAATAAAATCTTTTAATGTGTCTTTATTTTTTGACATTTAATTTCATGTTATTGGTTATTTGTATAAACAGCCTTTGTATTATACGCAATTTACATTGTTTGTATATATAGCATTTGCATTATTCGCAATTCCCATTATTTGTATAAATACCCTTTGTATTATTCGTAATTCACATTGTTTGTATAAATTGTCTTTGTATTATTCGCAATTCACATTGTTTGTGTAAATATCCTTTATATTATTCGCAATTCACATTATTTATATAAATACCCTTTGTATTATTCGCAACGCAATTCACATTGTTTGTATAAATAAATAAGAACTCAAAGAAATATTTGAAATTAAGTTCTTATCCTATTCTAGTCGGTTAGCCAGCCAATGTTCTAATTTCCATACATTTTTTTTTTCATTTTACCTTTCTTCTAGACATAACATATTTTTTATTTATTTGTAAGCTTTTATTTTTAAGAGCTTCTTAAAAATATTAGAATCCGAAATGTTATGAATATAAATATTAAAAAACAATAACGGAGGAAATAAATACTGAAATGAAACATTTAATGAAATCTTTAATATGTACATAATTTTATTTGCGTTTTCTGATGCTGCCTAATTAGCGCCGCTTAAGACGATAGATCAACATCAGCATTGTTTACATTTTATCTTTTTTGGTTTGGATGGTGGGAATTAAAAAAGCACCCGCCAAAAATTAATTTATAATTTTTTCTACTTTTAGTATCATATTCTACAGGGGTTTTCGAAGTAGGCTGTTTTAAGAAAAAAAAATCTGTAAATCAGTAACTTATATTTACTGATTTAAGTTACTGTTAATTAAAAGGATTTTAACGATAATCTACATTATTTATATTAATAATAAGGATATATTGAAGTTCTTTAAGAGTTGAATTTCATAAATACTACATTAATTAAAGAAATTTTTTACTATTGGAAAGTAATTGAAGTCTTTAGTAGTTAGTTGTTTTGATTTTTGTCATTTGATTTTTATTGTTTCTTTAAAAGAAACATCTCAATAAAAATTCCAGCAAGATTATTTATAATTTTCCATTATTTTTATTTATTTTTGAATTTATATGTTTCTTAAATTTTTGATAAGTGTATTTTCATACATGGTATGAACTTTAATTATATTTAAAACAAAAATTGTTTAAAAGTGACAACAAAATGTACATAATTTTTTACTAATTTACAAGAAATTTTAAAATTCGAATTGAATATATGCTGTTTATGGCTTCAATAATTGTTGAGCGTTGGGCGTAGAGCTGACAACCCTACTCCGTAAAAAGAAAAAAAAAGCATCTCTCATCTCGAAATCTACCAGTAGGTAGACGGCCTTTGCCCACACTGGGCTGTTGCGCCAATGATGATGATGATGGCTTCAATAAATAGATAATTAAATATTAAAAATTAATAAAAATTTATTTAAACGTAAGTCATACTTTTCAAGCATTTTCTGAAATAATTTATTTTTAAAGTATTTTTTTTTTTTTTAAATTGCAGATGAAGTTAATGTCTTTCCTTGAAGGACATGGTTAGGTTACATTCAGTCTACTGGTAATTTTTAATATTCACTAATTTAAGAACAACCAGTTATTTATGACTTTTATGCTATGTTACTTTATGATTATCACATTCAGGTTACTGACATTTTTAATTTTTTAAGAATAATCAGTTACTTTATGGTTTTTAAGTATATGTTACTTTATGATTAGTTATTTTATGATTTTTAAGTATATGTTACTTTATGGTCAGTTACTTTATGATATGATTACGATATTCAGTCTACAGACATTTTTTTAATGTTCACTAATTTAACAACAATTAATTACTTTAGGATTTTTAAGGTTTTGATCTTACAGTTTAATTTTTCATTTTTTTTGTCCTTAAGGACAAAAATAGCATCACAGTTCTTTAACCTATAATGTCACATCAGATCTTTTAGATTTAATTATATTATTTTTAATAATTTTTTTTTCATTTTATATTTGTATAAGTCGAAAACAATTTAAATAAAGCAAATGTAAGTTTTTACAAATGTAATTTTTTTTTTTTGGCAAATAATTGTGTTATATGTATGGAGCATTTAACAGCATCACTTTAAAACCGATGCCTTAATAGCATGCGTATTACCAAATATTTCTTATACAAATAATTATTGAAAATGTAGCAGCTAAACATAAAAGTGCATCTAAACTCTGTATGCAACTGAAACGTATACTAAAGCAAGTAGAGAAAACTTTGTGAAGTCAGCAAATTAAAACAAATAATTACTTTATTTACTTTAATTACTTAAGACTATTTAAATAGTAACAAGGGTAAATTCTTAATTTCTTGTATGTTATTATAATGATGGCTTGGTGAGAAGCATAACGTCACCAAAAAAATATTGAACTAACAAATGAAACTAAGAATTTTTGAAAGAAAAAAAAACATTGGTAAGGATTTGTGTTTATTACTTAAAACTCTTGAAATGATACAAAATCTGATTTAATTTTATAGAAACCTAATAATTAATAATTTTTTTTATTTATTTCAATCCGATGAAGACTTAAAAGAAACGTGGCCAAAAACATCTGAGAAAAATATAGGATTTGCAACTGAACCTGAAATGATAGATGAATAAATCAGAATACTGAGTGAATGTTTTAGATGAAAGCTTAATTGATAGAACATCGCAATAAATTTGAGGTTTTTGTTGATGATTCTAATATTTCTATAGCTATTGCATTGCTGATGTTATGTTCTTGAAGTATTATTAATAAATTCTGTTTCAAGATTGGCTGCGGCAATTAAATATTAGTAGACCTGCAGCATTAGGAAAACATGTATTGTCGAAAATGCTGTCTATCTAGAACTTTTAGAATTATTTACCACATGAACTCTTTACCATTCCACTTAACTGTAACCGTACTTCGGTTTAAGAATTTTTCTGCTTGGACTTTAGAACATTCTTGTTGGTAGTCATCTGTGGTAGATGAGGGTTTTTTGTGTCTGTATTTCTGTTATTTTTGTGTGTCATATCGTTATGTGTAAATAAAAGTATTGTATTTATTTGAATTGACTAAATACAACCCGTATTTTTGGATATCTCTCTCATTGACAGTGCGGTTCGTTGAACTAGAAAGGTAAGAGAATTTTTGTGAAATTTTTCTAGTTTGGCGCATTGTTTTTGATGAGATAAAATGTATAACCACAGTTTTTCAGAGTTCATTTCAATCAATCAAAAATATATGTTTGCATATGATAAATTGAAATTAGTGAATGGATTTCAATTTTTTATAATAAATTTGTTTGAAAGACAAAAGGAATTTCGACTTATATAATACAAATTTTTTATTTCTGAACACATTTTGAGCATTTAACAATTTTAGTTTGTGATATAATCACAAGGAAGTGTGTATGAAATTTTACATATTTCGGATTAACTTTCTAAATAAAAAAAGGGGAATTATTTAACAAATTACCAATAGTTTATTTACTGACATTTTTCTGAGAGCTTTTGATTTAAATGATTAACTTTCTAAATAAATAGAAATAGTTTTGCCTATACGAATGAGAGAGAAATAAAGGCAATTTTAATTATAAGAAGTATTTTCCAAGTGTGTTGTTCATCATTTGTGTTGAAATGTATAAAGAAAATAACTAAAATTTCAATGATTTTTCAGTTCATGAGATGAAAAGATGTGCAGATAAAGACATAAATCATTACATAAAAACAACCACAACGAAATTATAAATCCTCTAAATTGAAATTTAGATTCTAATTTTACATTTTATGTAACAAATTAGCAAATATCTAAAATAGTTTCGCTGTCGAATTGTTAACCATCTTTGCTCTACTGTGCTTTAGTCTCCTTCCTGAAAAGTCTACATGAATTACTACTCCACACATGTACTATTTGCACAATTCGATACTTATACACTCTTTTAATAGTTAATGACTTTATGGGCAAATATATAATAATTTTGACCTTCTCTGTTATAAAGTTTTTGAGTGTTTTTATTAAAAATATTTTCGAAATTGCTCATTGTTTTCTTTTTAGGTGATTTTTTTCTTTTCCAAATGACTGGAGGATAGAAATATCATAACTTTTATGTCAACTACTATTATATCTGATTATTTGTCTTTTTACTTTACATGATTTTCATTATTATTTAGATTATATTTGTAGATATATTGTTTGGCAGATTTTATATTAATTTTGGGGTTATTATTATTTATAAAGTTCTTTAACTTATTTATGCTGACTAAGATAAATTTATGCTCTAAGGTAAATTTATGCTCGATAGTTTCTCCTAAAGCTATATTTTTCTCAAATTTAACAAATGGGGGCCAGTGGGCTAGCACTCTGACCTTTGCTACCATAGGCTTCAGGTTCGAACCCGGGGATCCATGGTTTTTGTCAGTGGTTCGGAATTCCACAAAAACTGTAGATGTCAAATTAGTCTAAAATGTGCTCATTTGACTGTAGAGTGACAAACTATTCATTCCTGCTCGTTGCAGGAATGAATGCTTCTGGCTGCCCGGTCCATGAGTAAGACTTACATACCAAACCATTATAACACCAAAAGTATATGAACAAGTTATATTAAATTGTTCATCTAACAATTTGATAAAAATAATATCTTAATTGAATAATAATATTTTTTATGTTGGTTTTATATATTTTTGTTTTCATTGAATTATTATTATTTATTATTATTATTTATTTATTATATTATTTATTATTTATTTATATATTTATTTATTTATTTTTTGTTATTGAATTATTCGTGGGTCACGTATTCCACTTATGCAGGTTTTGATTTGGTTTTCCTCTAAGGTCATTTTCTGCACACTTTAAGGTAATTAGATCGGAACCTACAGTTTAACGTTTATACGGAACCACTACTACTAATACACCACACCACATCACTGGGCCTAGAGTTGAATTTCCCCTATACAGATTTAAATGAATGATGTGTGGGAGAAGTCTGACTAGTCTCCATGACACTCTACAGTCATATGAGACCGAGACTTATGGTTTAAAGTGGATGTTCGAACCCCTACAAACATCCATGTCACCACCAGGATTAAAACCTGAAGCCTGTGGTCGCAGAGGCCAGAGCGCTAGCTAATTGGCCATTAGGCCACCTACATATTAAGGATTCGAATGAAATTTGAAACACACGAAATTTGAACTCGTATAAGAAATCGGGTACAACAATAAGTTCGACTTTTGAAGCGAGATTTTACGCATGTTGTTACAATCATTGAATCTCCTTGTTTCTGAAAACAGTGACTGCAATGGATGCCACCACCGTTTCAATAAGGTGTGTGTTACACTGGACCCAATTATATGAAAACAATTAAATAATAAAATTTATTGAAATATTTTCAACTAGAAAATTTATCCGAATGCAGATAGCAATTTTATCCATACATTAAAGACAATCAAGAAATAATTTCACAACTCCAAATCAATAACCATTCAGAGATCACGATACATTCAATTCGCAAAGCTGGAAAGAAAATAACCTGCATCAACACACGAAAATTGGCTGCAGCCCGACCGGTTATGCGCTCCTTTAAATATCTTCCCCTAATTACACGTGAGGAGAGAATCATCGTGTGATCTTGGATCTCGAAGTCTTCCATCGCAGTCTTTCCGGCGCGCGACTCATTTATTCCATGAACGAATATTTCTGGAAAGATGGAAACAGCGTGTTTCTGGGGCAAGAGAGACTGCGCAATAACTCGCCTCTTTAATCTGAAGCAGACTCCCAAAAGTGAATCGTTTTTCCAGGAGGCGTTTTGCTCAAAACTCCGCTCTTTGGACATAAATTTGCCTTTTACTCCAGAAACGGTGCTGGCCGGGAATAAATTAAACCCCTCCGAGGAAGTTGGACTCACCTCCGTTCCGACATTTCTGTCTCACTGAAAGGCGTTGAGTACCAGAAATGGTCGAAGGCGTCTGGCTCGGGAATTGCGTGTGAACTTTGAACTAAATGCGCCCGTTAATGTCATGGTTCAGCAATCGGTATTATTTACAAGGCATAAAAATTGAAGCCCATGTGAGGAATTAAATTGTTCGTCTAACAAATTGATAAAAATAATATCTTAATTGAATAATAATGTCTTTTTATAGTTGATTTTATAAATTTTTTTTGTTATTGAACTTTGATGGGTCTTGTATTCCATTTATGTAGGTTTTGGTTTGTCGCTCTACGGTCATTTTTTTTGTACACTCTATGCTAATTAGAGCGGAACCAACAGTTTAATGGGCATTCGAACCACTACTAATACTACACCACACCACATCACTGTGCCTAGAGTTGAATTGCCCCTATACAGTTTAGGAATGATGTGCGTGAGAGAAGTCTGACTAGGATCCGTGACGCTCTACAGTCATATGATACCGGATCATATGGTTTAAAGTGGATTCCGAAACACTACAAACATCCATGCCCCGCCAGAATTCGAACCTGAAGCCTGTGGTACCAGAAACCAGAACACTAGCCAATTGGACATTAGGCCAATTGCATATTAAGGATTCGAATAAAATTTGAACTCGTATAAGAAATCGGGAACAACAATAAGTTTGATCATTGAAGCGAGACGCTTTACACATGTTGTCACTAACATCGAATTTACTTGTTTTTGAAAACAGTGACTGCAATGGTTGCACCATCATTTCTATGATGTGAGTGTTATACTGGACCACCGATTCACTTCAATGAAAACAATAATATATGAAAATAATTAAATAATTAAATTTATTGCAATATATTCAACAAGCAAATTTATCTGAATGCAGTCAGCAATTTTATCCATGCATTGAAAACAATTAAGGAATAATTTCTCAACTCCAAATAAATAACCGTTCAGAGATCACGACAGCACTCAATTCGCGAAGCACAAAAGAAACTTCTTTGCAGCCCGACCGGTTATGCGCTCCTTTAAATCTCTTCCCTAATTGCACGTGAGGATGGGAATCATGCGATCATGGATGTCGAAGTCTTCCATCACAGTCTTTGCGGCGCACGACTCATTTATTCCATGAATGAATATTTCTGGAAAGATGGAAACAACGTGCTTCTGGGCCAAAAGAGTGCGCAATAACTCGCCTCTTTAATCCGAAGCAGACTCCCCAAAAAAGTGAATCGTTTTCCAGGAGGCGTTTGGCTGCTCTCTGGACATAAATTTGCCTTTTGCTCCACAAACGGTGCTCGCCAGGAATAAATTAAACCCCTCCGAGGAAGTTGTACTCACCTCCATTCCGACATTTCTGTCTTACTGAAAGGCGTTGAGTACCAGAAAGGGTCGAAGGCGTCTGACTCGGGAATTACATGTGGAGTTTTAACTAAATGCGCATATTAATGTCATGGTTCAGCAATCGGTATTATTTATGCAACATAAAAAGTGAAGCCCATGTGAGGAATTAAATTATTCATCGAACAATTGGATGAAAATAATATTTTAATTGAACAATAACATCTTTTTTAAGTTGCTTTTACGCATTTATTTGTTATTGAACTTTGGTGTGTCTTGTATTGCATTTATGTAGCTTTTGGTTTGTCAGTCTATTGTCATTTTTTTGTACACTCTAGGCTAATTATACTGGAATTTACTGTTTGACGTTGATTCCGAACCACTCACAAACATCCATGCCATACATTTTATAGGTTTGGTTTGGTTTGTCACTGTAAGGTCATTTGGGCACACTTTAGGCCAGGGTTGGCCAACCGCTGCCCACCTTGAATATTTTTCTGGCACATGAGATTTATCACACTTTTACAAAATATATTTATGTTATAATGGCCAAAGTAGTGAAAACCAATGTATTAAAAAATACATTGGTTTTTAATATCAATCCATATGTGTCACTTTTTATACATAATACACTTTGTATACATAATACCGATTGCTGAACCGTGATATTAATGTAGGCATTTAGTTAAAAATTCACAAACAATTTCCGAGCCAGACGTCTTCAACCATTTCTGGTACTTAACGCATTTTAGTGAGACAGCAATGTCGGAATGGAGGTGAGTCCAACTTCCTCAGAGGGGTTTCATTTATTCCTGGCGAGCACCGTTTGTGGAGCAAAAGGCAGATTTATGTCAGAGAGCTGAGTAAAACGCCTCCCTGGAAAACGATTCACTTTTGGGGAGTCCGCTTCAGATTAAAGAGGCGAGTTATTGCGCAGTCTCTCTTGCTCCAGAAACACGCTGTTTCTATCTTTCCAGGAATATTCATTCATGGAATAAATGACTCGTGCGCCGGAAAGACTGTGATGGAAGACTTCGATATCCGCGATCACACGATTCCCATCCTCACGTGCATTTAGGGAAGAGATTTAAAGGAACGCATAACCGGTCGGGCTGCAGCGAATTTTCGTGCGTTGATGCAAATTATTTTCTTTTGAGCTTCGCGAATTGGATGCTGTCGTGATCTTTGAAGAGTTATTGATTTGGAGTATTTCTTAATTGTCTTCAATGCATTGCTTCGGATAAATTCACTAGTTGAAGAGTTTGAAATTAAATTCATTATTTAATAGAATTTTTCATACATTATTGTTTTCAGTGAAGTGAATCAGTGGTTTAGTGTAACACACACAGCATTGAAACGGTGGTGGCATCCATTGCAGTCACTGCTTTCAGAAACAAGGACATTGTGTCAACATGTGTAAAGCGTCACGCATCTACAGTCAAACTTATTGTTGTACCCGATTTCGTATACGAGTTCAAATTTCGTGTGTTCCAAATTTCATTCGAATCCTAACATGTAGTTGGCCTAATGACCAATTGGCTAGCGCTCTGGCACCACAGGCTCCAGGTTCTAATTCTAGCTGTGGCATGAATGTTTGCAGTGGTGCGGAATCCAATTTAAACCGTAGGTCCCGGTCTCATATAAATACATAGCGTCACGGAGCCTAGTCAGACTACTCTCATGCACATCATTCGCAAACTGTATAGGGGAAACTCAAATCTAGGCACACTGATGTGGTGTGGTGTAGTTGTAGTAGTGGTACGGAATGAACGTTAAACTATAGGTTCCGGTCTAATTAGCCTAGAATATGCAAAAAATTACCATAAATCGACAAACCAAACAAAAACCAAAACCTACATAAGTGGAATATACAAGACCCACCAAAATTCAATAATAAAACATCAACATAAAAATTATTATTATTCAATTAAGGTATTATTTTTTACCAAATTGTTATATGGGCAATTTATATCCTCACATGGCTTCACTTTTTATGTTTATAAATAACACCGATTGCTGAACCATGACATTATTGGGCGCATTTAGTTAAAAGTCCACACGCAATTCCCGAACCAGACGCCTACGACCCTTTCTGGTACTTAAGACACTTCAGTGAGACAGAAATGTCGGAATGGAGGCGAGTCCAACTTCCTCGGAGGGGTTTAATTTATTCCTTGGAGAGCACCGATTGTGAAGTAAGAGGGAAATTTATGCCCAGAGAGCGCAAAACGCATTCCTGGAAAAACGATTAACTTTTGGGAGCCTGCTTCGGATTAAAGAGGCGAGTTATTGCGCTGACTCTCTTTTGGCCCCAGAAACACGCTGTTTGCATCTTTCCAGAAATATTCATTCATGGAATGAATGAGTTGTGCGCCGGAAAGACTACGATGGAAGACTTCGATATCCATGATCACATGATTCCGTCCTCATGTGCAATTAGGGAAGAGATTTAAAGGAGCGCACGACCAGTGGGGTTACAGCGAAGTTTCGTGTGCTGATGCGAGTCATTTTCTTTTGAGCTTCGCGGTGGATGCTGTCGTGATCTCTGAAGGGTTATTGATTTGGAGTTGAGAAATTATTTCTTAATTGTCTTCAATGCATTGCTTTGGATTAAATTTACGGGTTGAATATATTGCAATAAAATTAATGAATTTGGCCGACTGGCTAGCGCTCTGACGCTCAGTACCACAGATTTCAGGTGCGAATCCCGGCGGTGCAATGGTTCAGAATACACTTTATGTAATGGTTCAGAATCCACTTTAAGCATTAGGTCCCGGTCTAATAAGAATGTTGTGGGTAATTACTCGCGTCCGTAGCATATCTTCAAAGCTACAATTGCCCCTTGGGTAATTCTAAATGCGTAACAGTGGTGCAGCCTTTGCTTATGATTAACTTAAGAAAGATTAACTTCTGTATTGCCAGCTGTATTAGACACAACAACAAAATTATTTAATTATTTTCATATATTATTGCTTTCAATGAAATGAATCAATGGCCCAGTGCAACACGCAGAGTATTGAAATCATGGTGGCGTCCATTACAGTCACTGTTTTCAGAAACAAGGAGATTCGATGAGAGTGGCAACGTATGCAAAATGTCTCGCATCAGTAGTCCAAACTTAATGTTGCACCCGATTTCTAATATGTGTTCACATTTCGTTTCAGCAAACCAAACAAAAACTAAAACCTACGCAAGTGTAATAAGAGACCCACCAAAAGTTCAATAACAAAAAATAGGTACTAAAGCAATAATAAATAATAAGTAGTAGTAGTGGATGTAGTATAGAAACAATTTAAAAAAAAATTATTATTCAATTAAAATAATATTTTTATCAGATTGATAGATGAACAATTTAATTCCTCACGTGGGCTTCACTTTTTATGTTGTATAAATAATACCGATTCCATGAACCATGACATTAATTTGCGCATTTACACTCATGTCCATAAATTAAGGATAATGAAGTTCTGGCAAAGAAAGAGGCAGAAGCAAAACAAATTTGACTTATTTGTAAAGTCTATTTATTAAACAAAAGGTAAAGAGCAAAAAAGATGCCATATGTTTGACATAATTAATAAAAATTGCGATTTTTACTCCCTGGAGCAAATTTCAAAAAAGAACCTATTTACAAAAAACAGTATAACATGGTTAGTATGATGGTTAATATGGAGTATGTCTCCCGGACGATGCAATACAGGCCTTACAACGCCTAGGCATGCTGAGTATCAAATTATCAATCTGATCTTGGGGAATACTGCACGGTGAGGACGGGTGTTGTCATCCATAAACAGAAATTCAGCACCCATGGCGCCCAGAAACAAACGTACATGTTGTTCCAGAATGACATCCCGATAGATGTGGCTTGTCATCGTTACACTCTGAACATGCAGGTCAGTTCAGGAACCAAGAATAATTCCTCCCCAAACGAGCCATCATGCACCACCGTAACGGTGTCGTTCAGTGGTGTTCTCTTGGTGATAACGGGTACCTGGCGCACTCCATATGAAAGTCCGGCGAGAATCAGACTGCAAACTAAACCTGGACTCGTCGGAAAACATCACACAAGACCACTGTTGCGGTGCCCACAATGCATGCTGTCTACTCCAGGTTAATCGCAGGCGGCAGTGAGTTGCGGTAAGTGGAACACATCTGACAGGCCTACGAGCATATAGACCAATGTGCCCTAAGCGTCTGTTCACGGTCTGCCTTGAAACTGTCGTACCGGTAGCTGAAGAGAGCTGACGAGACAGGTCTGATGCTGTGCTCCGTCTGTTTCTTTTGGCAGTAACTGCTAAATGCCGGTCCTCATTCGGTGTTTTAACTCGGGGGCGACCTGTGCTGTAACATCTACTCACATTACCATCATCTTGGAATCGTTGCCAAAGCCTGGAGATGACACTCTGGGCGATTCCAAGTTCCTCGGATACTTCCAGCTGGGTACTTTCACATTCCAGTCGCCCGATAATTCTACCACGTAAAAAATCATCCAAATGCTTCCTTTGTGCCATAATTATGCGGTTATTGCACTGAAAGGCTTTTAAAGCGCTTGTGAACAATTTTACTTCTTTGTCACCATTCCTTATATACCCCTCTCTTACACCCTCGTCATTGTGACGTACTATGCGCGCCATCTGGTGGTTTCCTGTAATTTGCATATTCTTCTTCAAGATGTGTGTGATAATTCTACAGGTGAAATTTTTATTTTAGAGTTCAATTTCTGTGTGATTCTGAATTATCTTAATTTATGGACATGAGTGTAGTTAAAAACTCCGCATGCAATTCCTTGGAGTGGTTTAATTTATTCTTGGGGAGCATCGTTTGTAGAGTAAAAGCCGAATTTATGTCCAGAGAGCAGAGGCTTGAGCAAAACGCCTCCCTGGAAAAGGATTCACTTTCGGGAGTCTGCTTCAGATTAAAGGGGTGAGTTATTGCGCAGTCTCTCTTACCCCAGAAACACGCTGTTTCCATCTTTCAGAAATATTCATTCATGGAATAAATGAGTCGTGTGCCGCAAAGACTGTGATGGAAGACTTCGACATCCATGATCGCATGATTCCCGTCCTCACGTGCAATTAGGGAAGAGATTTAAAGGAACCCATAACCGGTCGGGCTGCGGCGAGTTATTTTCTTTTGAGCTTCTCGAATTGGATGCTGTCGTGATCTCTGAATGGTTATTGATTTGGAGTTGAGAAATCATTTCTTAATTGTGTTTCTTGCATGGCTTCAGATTAAATTTACTGGTTGAATATGTTCAATAAAATGAACTGTTTGAAGGGCCTGATGGCTTAGTGGCTAGCGCTCTGTACCACAGATTTCGCGTTCCAATCCCGTTGGTGCCATGGTTGTATGTAGTGGTTCGGAATCCACTTTAAACAGTAGGTCCCGGTCTAATAAGATAGTAGAGCGTTTTAGTACGGTTTAAATTGAGAGATCAAAATATAAATTGATGACAGCTGAAATTAGCATGATTGATAAGCGCTCACGTAGGAAAGAAACGGGGTTTTGATTTATAATTTGAATGGCTTGACGGAAAAGAATTTGTTACAAGAATTTGAAATTATTTTGTAATATATTCGTCGATGATAGTTCAGTAAGAATTTATACTAATAAAAAATGATACAAAAGAAACGATGGGTTAAACGACCTTTAATTCAGATTCAGAAAATTATGTATATTTTTATCCATATGCATCTACCTTTGTTTCTTATCCAACTTGATAGGCAGCAACATCCAGAGCTAGTCCATGAACAAGCGTGTTCTCATGGAAGGAAGCAGGGACAGCTTGTGATGGGCGCTAATAAGTAGAAGTCTGATTTTGCTCCGTGTCATTGAGAATAAGTATGGGGGACAAGTCTGATTTCGGCACCATGTCGTTGAAGGAGAGCAGCTCTCTGGATTTTCGTATCCGAGTCAAGTCGGTACAATGGAAGGGGGACTTTTATCACGGAGGGAACAACCCTGTATTTGCACAGTTATATGGTGTAGGAGGAAACCCAGAAAACTCCCAGCCAAGTCAATATAAACTCCGACTAACGAGACAAAAGAGGCTGAACATCACAAACAACATCGAGTCTCCTGGATTTTTGAAACACTGTCTACATGCCTCTTTGACGAAAAAGCAGAGTTTGAACGGGGAGAATTCAACCTCAGCCTTAATTTACCAGCAGCTCGTCTGGCCCTCGGTGCCACAGGTTTCGTATTCGAGTCAAGTGAGGTCCATGGCTATTTGTTTCAGCGGTTCGGAATGCAGCCCCTGCGCGTAAGGCCATAGGCCCCGGTCTCATATGACTGTAGAAGCGTCACGGATGGCCCAGTCAGACTTCTCACCCACATCATTCCCAAACTGTATAGGGGCAACCCAGCTCTAGGCACAGTTATGAGGTGTGGTGTAGTATTATTAGTAGTAGTAGTAGCCCTAATTTTCACCAAAAGATCGCTCGTTACCCTTGAGCCACGAGTCGTTTGGCTTTCATTCAACATATATTTGTGAAAACACATTATTGATTCTTTAATCATTATATAATTTATTTTTTAATAATGCATTATATTAAATTACCATGCGTTTTAAGATTAGAATTCGTTTATTTGACAGAAGTTTAAAATACTCATTTAAAAAGTTTCAAGTGTACTTGTTGGAGCACATCTTTACACATCTACTCTATTTTACAAATTATATATATAATATAATAATTAATAACTTAAGAATTTCTTTTTTAAATTTAAAACTTAATTATCTTCTTTATTGTACAATTCTGAAGAAACATTTGTTACTTTATCAATTTTTTTCAACTTTACCAAGCATTCAATTTTTATAAACATAACCATTTTTTCCAAGAAATTTCATGTTCGATAAAAGCATACACTATCAAAAATATTCTTAAAATAGCAAAACATTTTCCACTCTTTGCATTCAAGATGAGAAACCCAATTTGCTCCGTAATCCTTTCTGTTTATGAATAACATGAGCTGTAATATCGGGAAAAAAAAGCACACACACACAAATAGCATCTCAATACGGTTTGAGAAACGGATAATAAAATTGATTTCGATTTAAGTGGCAAGTTGAATATCTACGATGAAAAATTGAGAGCTATTCTGTTTTGAAGAACTTAGCAGTAGGATAGCTTATTGATGGAACAATATACGATAAGTTTACTGATAAGAACACTCGTCTTTTAAGTATCCTTCTAAGCTTCTTTACTCGAAAAGTAATCTAAATCGGATTGTCGGTTCGGTGGAAGGCACAACTAAAGAGCCTGTTAAAGTTCAAAAATAGAAACGTAGCAGAAATAATTGTTATTTATATTCCACTGCGTTTTAAGCTTTTTTCAATTTATTTTTTATATCGTAAAATACTTGTATTTCCTTTGTACTTTGATAAAATATGTACTATGACTGGAATATATTTGATGCGTATTAAATAATGATATATGTCAATTACGATTGTGCATCTAGTAGTAAAAAAATTTCCATTTACTTATTTAATTATTTTAATGAATGAACTGTAATCCCATTAATAGATTAATTGTAAAATTTTAAACTTTTTTGATGCACATGAAATGTTTCAACATGCTGTCCAATGAATGTCCATTATAATGATAAATATGAACTTTGATAAACATGAGCTTTTTGATAAACATGAGCAAGGCAATACACATGAAAATAAATATGATTTGCAACATGTTTTGTTTTTAGTTGATTAGCTAACGGATGTTTTCTTGATTTCTCACATAAAATAAACAGAAATTGCTTTAGTTGAGCGACTTGATGGTCACAGGCTTCAGGTTCAAACTTTGGTGACATTGGGCTTTGGGTTCGGTGCTATCGGAATGACGTTTTAAATGATTGAAACCATGTTAAATTAAGTCATGGCCTGATTAAGCCTAAAGTGTGCACAAAATGACCGTAGAGCGACAAACTTAGCATTTAGTTGAACCAGGAAACTTTTACTAGGAATACCATTCATTTTTCTAAATATAGTGCATTAGACTCTTATGATATGCTCTGGGTAACGTTGAATCTGCTACAAATTTGTAATAATTGAAGCAGAACAAAAAGTAATGAACCATTACTAAAGATTAACTTTTATGAAATTTTATTTTTTAATGTTTCCAAATTATTGGTTATTAGTTTAAATGTATACACATTTAACAAAAAAAATGAAGACAAAATTATTTATTTTGTAAAAAATAATTTTGTTATTTATATCTAATATAAATAAACAGGAAAAGAATGCTGGAAGGATATTTAAAATAAATATGTACACAATATTATATATGTTACTATTCAAGAAAATTGCACTAAAAAAGTTTAGTATATCAATATAGTTGTAAAAACTTTTGGTTCTCCAAATTAAAAGGTATCAAATGTTCCAAATATCGTTTTCAAAATGATAAATAAATGTAATCAAATAAATTCTCAATGAAATTATTTATCTCATATTTATCGAGAAACAAAATTCATAGATATAATAAAAAAATCGTAGTTAAAATTCTGTACAATTGTTTTAATTAAGATAAGAAATCTGGAACAATGCTTATTCTTACTTGAAAACATTTCTTTTTTTCAAATTTATTCAAACATACTGTGAGTTGTACTTTCAATTGGAGACTTCTGAAAGGAATATCTTGCTTCAAAATGAATCCAGTGGTGACATCTATTATTTTTCTCTGTAACTTCTAAAACTAGCTGACGCTCCGCAAGAAAGGTGATACTCCTTTTATCATTAATATTTTATTTTAGACTTAAAAGTTTCTTATATTGATTTTAATTAACTTAGTAAGTGTAACATTGATCTTTTCTCACTTACAGACTGGTTCGGTTAGATTTTAAACATAAGTCTCAGGCTTTCTGTGGATTTTTATAATTTGGTTTGGTTTGTCGTTCTACAATCATTTTGCTCACTTTTGTTCTATTAACTTTGGTCTAATTACACCGGGACCTACAGTTTAAAGTGGATTCCGAGCCACTCACAAACATCCATGTCACCGCCGGGATTCAAACCTGGAGCCTGTGGTATCAACGGCCAGAGAGCTAGCCAGTGGGCCATCAGGCTGTACGAATTTTTATAAGTTAAAATTTAATTATTTCATTAACTTTAAATATACTTTTAATTTTGACATTTATAAAAAAAATATTTTGCAGTCATAATTAAGAATAAGATAAATGTATATTATTAATGAATATCTTCATGAATTAAATTACTTACCATTACATATAATACCATATAGAAATTGAAAACCATTAAAATATTTTGCTATACGAAAATATCTATTTTAAGCCAAAAATTCAATAAGTTAAAAAGTGTTAATAAATTGTTAACCATTTTAAGTACGAGGATGCAAAATTATAAGTTAAATTGATAAAATTAGAAAGTGAGAAGATTAAGTAATTCTTATTAGAATTTTGAAAAGAAATAAATTTCTCCAAGATCAATGCTCAGTGTCTTCATAAAATTTGATTATTTTGTATAAAAGTGAAGACATCATTTTTAAAAATTAAAACATTTTGAAATGTCTAACTTTGTATATTACTGAAACTTAGATAGTTTCCAAAAATAGTTAATTTTTATAAAATCACTGCCTGCAAAAATTTATATTTGCTTATAAATCAATAGTTTGGAACATTATTAATGAACATTTTAATGTTCGTTAATAATGTTATGCTTAAATTAAAATAAAAAAATTTATAAATAATAAAAATTATTTTATAAAATTTAACCAGAAAAGCGTACAAGTAAAAGATTGCTTTGATGCAATATACTTTAGGTATATAATTGATTTAATTTCATTAAAAAAAGAAAACTTTGTCATATTAATAATGTATCAGTTAAATGAATAAAAATTTTTTTTATTTTTCTAAATTTTTTTTACTATAAATGTTCAATATGTTTGTTTTTAAATGCAGCTAAATTTAAAAAAAATTCAAAAAATTGAGATTCTTAAAAATATTTTTGAAAAATAATTGTATCCTATTTAATTTTTTTCATAATAATTTTTCGTGTATTATTTATAATAATAGCGACTTTGCATACTAATCTTATCTATTTTTTAAAGTCTTGATAGTTTTAGTGTTGATAACTAAAAATTAAACACTAAACTTATTTGAATATGGCATTAGAATAGAAAAATATCAGATTCAATAACTTCGTATTTTTTAATTATATGCTAATATTCCTATTCTGTTAGCAATTCTTCCATAGAATACATCAAAGATTGTAGGTTTTCAAAATACAGAAACAAACTTCATTTTAAGTTTTTAAATCATGAATTTTAAAGATAAGCTGAATGTTTTTATAGTTTTTAATATAAATTTTCATAAACAATCCTGTTCTTTGCTGGAAAAGTAAATTTGAGAAACTCTGTAAAAGTTGTTTTCTTTTGCCGCTAGTCTTGTTGCAAGAAAACAAATAAAAGGTTTTGAATTGCATTTCAATGATTTTTAGATTTAAAAATTATAGTTTTGGATTTATATTTAATTGTTCAATTCAGATTATTTAATATAAACAATTTATTTAGAATAACATAATTGTAATTATTTTTTATTAAAAACAAAAATTTCACTGAAAGTTATTTTTAAAATGAACATTAATTATCATTTTGTTATTTTATTTAATAATAAAAATTAAATAATGCCATAAAACACTTAATATATAAATTACGCTTACAAATTATTTAATTTTTAATTATTTAAACAATTTATCAATCTAATATTATTTTTCTGCTATAACAAGTTATTTTTGTTTCTAGAAAAATATCTCGATTTTTACTAAGTGAAATATACACATTATTAATTATATATATATGTATATATAAAATGAAATATATACTATATATTAATAATAAACATATATAAAGGGAATACAAACATTAATTTATAATAATTTAAATGTATCTGTACTGTTAAACTACTCCACCTGGAGAAAAAAATAAATCCTTGAAAAACATATATATTCAGCATCAACCACTTTACTAAACGTTGAGTTTTTATTAATAAGATTTCTTAAATACCACCCCATACCTAGTTAGATTACTCAATAAAAGACAACCGAATAACATGCTACGACTAAGACGAATAAGAAAATAATGCAGGAAAAAGAATTGACGTTTCCATGAAACAACAATGAAAGAAGGCGAATGTCAACAATGAAGGGAAATCCCCATTCCAATCACATCCCACTATCACTCGAATAAATGAATCAATAATCCTCAATATTATTCCATTTCAAGTCGCCCGCACCAATTATGACAATCCCATTTGCTCAACTTGATCGGAATAAAAACCTTAAATAAAACTTACTACAAGAGAAGAAAAAAGAAAAGGAATATTCGTCGTCCATTGTCGGGATTAAGATTCGAGGCACTTAGACAAGAATCCGCTTTTCATCTCGGTTACAGATACAGTGTAAGAAATGATATATATAAATGCCTTAAACACAACCACACGCTTAATATAAATCCCTTGAATACATATATATTCATTATCAACCATTTTACTAAACGTTGAGTTTTTATTAAAGATTTCTTAAATACCACCCCATACATAGGTAGATTATTCAACAAAAGATCGTCGAATAACATGCCTCGACTAAAACGAATAAGAAAAGAATTGACGTTTACTTATTTCCACGAAACAACAATGAAAAGAAGGCGAATGTCAACAATGAAGGGGAAATCATCATTCCAATCACTCGAATAAATGAATCAATAATCCTCAATAGTATTCCATTTCAAGTCACCCGCACCAACTATGGCAATCCCATTTGCACAACTTGCTCGGAATAAAAACCTTAAATAAAACTTACTGCAAGGGAAGCAAAAAAAAAAAAAAGAAGAAAAAAAAGAAGAAAGAAAAAAAGAAAAGGAATATTCGTCGTCCATTGTCGGGATTAAGATTCGAGGCACTTAAACAAGAATCCGCTTTTCATCTCGGTTACGGATACAGTGTAGGAGAGAAGATGATGACGCCAGGATACACAAAAGCAGTTGAATAATTTGTTTTGTTTGAGCGCCGAATGAAAAACTCGGTAGAAACTTAATAAGGTACATTTTCAACAAATCATTTTTTCCTAGAAAATGCTGGAGGGCTCTTTAAAATTTAATATGCGAATGACTGAAATTACTAAGCAGCGGCAGCAGCAATTCTGTGCGCCCAAGACAAAAGAAAGGTTTTCTTTCGTTTTTTATTCATTAAAGCCACCACTTGGAAAGAAAGAGGAGTAAAAAAAATGAGTAATTTTTTTTTTCATCCTCTTCTCCCAGCGGTTGGAATTTTTTTGCCCCTTGCAAGAAGAAAATTTTTTAAAAAATAATTGTTATTTTTGTTCCTAGGCAAAGCGCCCTCATTATAACGGAAGAGGAAGGTTCATTAAGACCAAGTGTGCGCCTAAGAGAGACGATGAAAAAAAACAGAATAAGGACCGAGAGGAAAAAAAAAAAAAAAAGAGTGCACTAATGAAAAAAGCAGCTTCCTCTACCGTCGTCTTGAGATATTGCGTCTTGGTACCAGACTTCGTAATTATGGCTGATCATATTAATGAAAGCTTCTGCATCGGTCTTCTTTGTTTTGTAGTTTTTTTTTTCTTCCATCCTACCCCATCGCTATTTTTTTTTTTTTTTTTTTACTACCTCTTTTACCTGTTAGGGTTCATCTTTATTTTTCAAACGCAATTTTTTTTGCTGCCTCTGCCGGGCCTCTCCCATTATTGTTTTATCTTTAATTTCCTTGAAGCCTAGAGGCACTGCTATTCAGTGCTTTATGAAGAGGGAGGGGGAGGAAATTTGCAAAGAGTAAAGATGGAAGAAAAAAAAAATGGCTGCACCGAGGAAGGGCAGACAAAAAAAAAATGCCCTTCCTCTCTCTCTCTCTCCGTCACGACGCGAGGATTATTATATGTATATTAAAAAGTAAGACATTGAAGGAGAAAAATGGCACGAGGGGGTGGGGGAGAAAATGCTGCAATCTTCCACCCTGAGACAAGTGGACCGTTGAACAGTTTGAATTTTTTTCCCTCTTCCTTTTGTAATGGAAAAGACCCCAGGACAGCGGTATTATTCGTCGATTAAATAATCTATACCATGGAATCAACTCAAATGGCTTGGTGCACTGTGCTGAAAATACCTTGCAGTGGATGGTGTGCTAGTCAGAACAAAAACTTGGAAGAAGAAGAAAAATTCTAGCGAGAGTGGAGACACTCTAGAATGGGTTTACAACCATGGAAAGAATCGAATCCTTGTTTGGAAGTACCTGCTTCCGTTTTGGCTTATTTGTTTTTTGCTTCATAACACTTATTTGTTTGCTTCCTTGACTTTTCAAGGACAAGTTTTCACAAGTTCTGGTTGATAAAATTTTAAGCATATTACTAGTATCTTTTCTTAAAGTTTTTTCCTCTGTGATGTGTTTTTAAAGAATATACTTAACATAAAGTAACTAGAATTTTGGTATAATCCATATTTCTGTTTCTTTACTTAATGAAGTAAGAAAATTTATATTTTTCTATATAAAAACACAAGTTATTCATTGAACTGGGACAGTTTTCTTCCTACTTTAAAAAAAAAACCCTCAGGTCAGCAGTAATGTTTGTCAATTAAATAATCTATACCACGAAATCAACTCAAATGGCTTGGTGCACTGTGCTGGGAATACCTGCTTTCAACACCCCGCAATGGATGGTCAGAACAAGGTACCAGTCAGAACAAAAACTTGGAAGAAAAAAATTCAAGTGAAAGTGGAGACTCTCTAGAATGGGTTACAACCATGGAAAAAATCAAATCCTTGTTGGGAAGTTCCTGCTTCCGTTTTGGCGTACTTGTGTTTTGCTTCATAACACTTATTTGTTTGCTTCCTTGACTATTTAAGTTCTGGTTCATGAAATTTTGAACACATTACTAGTATCTTTTCTTAAGGATTTTTTTCTTCTGCGATGTGTTTTTAAAAATTTTACTTAATATAAAGGAACTAAAATTTTGGTATAATCCATATTTCTGTTGCTTTACTTACTGAAATAAGGGAATTTATATTTTTATATTTTTCTATATAAAAACACAAGTTGTTCATTGAACAGTGAAACAGTGACATTTTTTCTTCCTTTTTTAAAAAAATTCAGGCCAGCTAAAATATTTGTCAATTAAATGATCTATGCTTTAGAATCAACTTCACTTGATTGAAAATATTTAGGTACGTATCAGCAGAGCAAAAACTCTTCCGAAATTTTTGAAAAATAAATCCTGTGAAAATGGACAACAGTCTAGAATGCAGTATAAAATTTAAATGAATCATATTACTTGTTCGTTAAAAAGCAGATTGTCTAGCAAAAAGAGGCTCAAAACTACTTCAAAGGAGATCCTCGTCACTGTCCCTCCCATTCTATAAAACTTTATATCAAACAAATAATGACTAAAAACCACAAGTTACAAATTCAAGATGAGATTAAGTCAAAGCGTTGGAGAGCTGAAGATCTTTTAGCAATATTCAGCAATCCGCGACGGCATGCTGTCGCCCAGTTCCGACTTCTGACTGGCCATGACTGTCTAGCAGAACATCTCCATCGCATTAAAATATTTTCGAATCCTGGCTGCCCCCTATGTGGTTCAACAGACCCAATGAACAGAGACCACCTCCAACGATGTGCGGTACTTGACGGCGACTCGGAGACAGCGCTTTACTGGCGTGCGAAAGAACTCTTAAGGCAATGACTTCGGTCATCTTTGCATTTTTTGGACGTTTATTCTTTTGTATTTTTCCCTTGTTATTTTTGTTATTATTACTATTTTTATTCTTGTACTTGCCTTTCCATTGGAAATTAAATTTAAAAAAAACTTGTTCGTTAGATGCATTTGCTTCTTTTATGACATTTGCTATGTACTTTACTTTTTAAAGTTTTAGCGGTGAAATTGTAGACACATTTCTAAATGGATAACATTAGAAGAAGACGAATAAGAAATTTGATATATAATCAATATGGATATTTCTTTAGGCATTAAAGTAAGAAGACAATTTATTGTACATATAAGAAGGAAAAATGCCTCACCCTGGAATAAGTCTGTTGAATTTTCCATTTCCCTCTCCTCTTTCTTTTCATAATGATGGACATATGATATTCATAATGAGGAACAGATGGTATTCATATTTATGGACAAGTTGTATTATTTTTTAATTAATTAATCCATACCATCTATCCAAATGACTCGATTCAGTTTACTTTCAGACCATTTAAGGTATAATACATTATTTTAAAGTAATCAAATCATTGTTGAGATATACACTCAAGAGCCAAAACATTATGACCACGCCTACATTTTGCAATGAACTCGCCTGGATGACGTGGAAGGCACTTGATCAGGTGGAAGTGGTATTTAACTGGTATTAAGTGGTAGTATTAATCCATGCCAAAGAGGGTTGAAGCTGTGTTGCGCGCCAAAGGTGGGCCAACTCGTTATTGACAGGTGGTCATAACGTTTTGGCCCTTGAGTGTATTTGCTTCTAAGAAGTGTTTGCTTCAGTTTTAGAAGCTGAAGTTGTTTCCTTTTTTTCCATGACTTCTTAAATCTTATAGGTGTTATTAAAAGGGTGAATGGATGATATAAAAAAAAAATGTCTAAAAGACAAAATTTTATATCATTTTCTTAAAGATATATTACTCTTATGAAACGTATGAGTATGTGAATTTTTGCAAAGTCTTGAAGATTAAAATAAATTCTCAAGCTGTCAGTGATATTCTTTGTTGATTAGACAGTCCTAAAAATAGATTGAAACTAAATATTTCTAGTCACTGTAAAAGAAAATATGCTTTTAACACTAGGTATTAGCTAGCGTACTAACCAGAAACAACATCTCATTTCTGGGTGCGCAGAAGATCTACCTCCTCGCGGTGCACCTGGTAACACTTTTTAGTGGCTAAAAGATCTACAACTTGGCATTATTGTTAGATTAATGAATTCTGTTCAGCATGTTTTGTTGTATTTGTTGTTGTTGTATGTTTTTTTTTTTCTTTTCTCGTTGTTCTTTTTTGCTGTAACTGTTCATAATCTGCAATTGTAAAAAAAAAAAAAAAAAAAAAAAAAAAAAAAAAAAAAAAAAAAAACCATCGGACTATTCAGCGAAAAAGGAAATAATTCTAGAATGGGATACAAATCTGTAAGTAATTCAATTATTATGGAAAATACTTTCTTCAAAGAAGTACCATAATTTCCTGCCTATAATCCATGGTAGCGTATCATCCGGAGGCATAATTTTCGGCTGAAAACATAGTAGGACATCTCAGTGAAAATAACAGGGGGACTGAAAAGTTCCTAGGCTGACACATAGATGGCGCTACTAGTATTAAATCCATATAATTTTTAGTTAGCCCTAACCTTCAAAAGGCACGTGTATAAATTTGACAGCTGTTGCACTATTAGTATGGGAGTTATAGCATTTTTAGTGAAGTTATAGCATTTTTAGTGTTCATCACGTGCAGTCCACTCGGCTGACTGACGTTTGGACTCCGGTATGAAATGATGGAGCCATGTTTCATCCATTGTCACATATCGACGCAAAAATTCGGGTTTATTAAGACTGAACAACTCCAAACACTTCTTAGAATCATCAATTCGTAGTTGTTTTGGGTCGATTGTGAACTCTGCGCGGCACCCACTTTGAACAGAGCTTTCGCATATCCAAATATTCATTCACGATATGTCCAACACGTTCCTTTGATTTTTTAGGGTCTCAGCTATCTCAATCAACTTCACTTTACGGTTATCAGAAATTATTTTGTGGACTTTTTGATGTTTACGTCGGTAACAGCCTCTTTGGGGCGTCCACCTCGTTTAAATTTAGCAAACTACTTCTCTACGGTTGATTTTCCTGGTGCAAAGTTCGAATAATATTTATCAAGCCAAGCCTTGGCTTCAATAGTTTTTTTTTTCGCCAAAAAGCAATGCTTTTTAACACACGAAATTAAAAAAGAATGTCGTGTGTTAATTAAAGCTAATTAAAAAATTGTCAAATTAACAAACTAACAAAAGTTGTCAAACTAACAAAAAGTTGCTCCACTAAAAATGCTGTAACTCACATGCTAATAGTGCAACAGCTGTCAAATTTATACACGTGTCTTTTGAAGGTTAGGGCTAACTACAAATCATATGGATTTAATACTAATAGCGCCAACTATGTGTCAGCCTAGGAACATGTCAGCCCAACTGTTACAATGTATAATCCTTGGTGATAGGTACCTATTCTTTGACGTGCCATGTATCAATCAAGCTGTAATTTTATTGCCATGAGATAAAATCAACAAAAAAATTTGTTCAACTGTAATGAGTGTTTTGGAAACTGCAATTATATTAAAAATTACCGAATAAAATAATATAGAAAATGTTGAATAATATTGAAAAACATCAATAAAAGATAATATTGAAAAAAAAACCACAAAAAAGATATACTTTTAAAATTATGGTAAAAGAAATAAAAATATTTCACGACAGTTTGTAATCATGTTTGTCAGAGAGATGATCAATAACACATCTAATTGTTAATTTGGTCTTCAATAAAGCTTTTTAGTTTACATCTATAACTTCATTTCAGGCTTTTTATCCACTAGAACGCTCCGATGTACAATGACATCGCATTTTGTCTAAGTGTAAAAATTCAGCTTATCAAACTGATTTTTGGGAAACACCGAGAAAAAAAATTTCAAAAGATTATAATAATCCATACTTCAAAGATCTAGCGGCGTATTATTCACGGATTATAGGCAAGAATTTATGGTATATATTATCTTTTTATCATTACCTTTGTTTGCTTCAGAAACCTTAATCCTAGTTTGAAGGAGGAAATGGACGAATCGATTAGTATTTAGAGATGTTAGTCAGATATACTCGATGAAAAAAGCAATTTTGAAAGGAAAAAGTTCAGTAGTTTTATTGATTTTTTTATCTAGTTTTTTTTTTAATATTGTGTGATTTAAAATTTTAATTAAAATTATTTTTAATGAATATAAAACATTCTTTATTGTGATAACATCTATTGCTACGATTCATAAAGAACAAAAAAAAAACAATGTTTTTTTTTTTAAATTTTTATTGATATTTCTTAAATTAAAACAAAAATTAAAATTGTAGAGCAGAAAATGGTATCTTAGAAATTAAAATGAACTTATCGAATTTAGAACAATAAAGCTCTTCCAGTTTTTTTGAAACTTTTAAATACAAAATAATATTTCTTTAAGTCTGAAGTTTTATGTTTCTCGTGATTTTAAAACATATTGAAAATTAATAATTTGTCGCCCCAATATTTAAACATAAAATTCTGCTAGACAAAGAGCTTAGAAATTGTAGCGGAATTGAAAGCGAGATATGCAAAAAAGGAAATACAATAAAAGCTTTTAACAAAAGAAATGTTTGAGTAAAGTCTTTCAAAATACTGAGAAGAATACTCAAGACATTTTATGTCATTTTTCATTTTCCATAAACCTGTATTTTACAATGTTAAAGAAAAGTAAAAACAAAGGCTTTGTCCTTTTCGAGGAAAATAGTTCTGGTAAAGGTGAATCGTCATCATTTTGTAAATAAAATGCATTCAAAAATAGGAAGGGAAGTCGCAGGAATTAGGAATCACATCCGAGATTTGGGTTTGTTTTCTGGTAAAAGTGGTAACGGGGGAAAATGATTCAAAATGTAACAATTTATTTGGTTGAGAAGTTGAAGAGCAGCAAAAATATTTACAAAAAGAAGTACTTATGTTCACTTTTGCATCGTATTTAACATAAAATAATTCTATTTCGTACAGCACAGCGTTAAATCCTTGAAATGTGTTTTGTGCAAACGTTTCTTGAAATGTGTAAATTCGCCAAAAATTTCAAATCAATTTCTTTGCAAGTGAATAAGTTTACAATTTTATTTCAAATACAATTGAAATAGTTTTATAAATAAGTTAATTTTAAATTACAAAAAAAAAAAAAAAAAAAAAAAATATTATAATACGAAATAAAATTAATATAAGAAATGTTTCAAATGTCAAGAATAGTCAAAATTATTATTGACACTTTATTAAGTATCATTTAGTATTTGTATTTGTTAGTTAGCTCTTATTCCATCAGCTTATTGCTGAGCAACAATGAATTTAAATAAAGCAAAAAATTATTCAAAATGCAAATTAATTAATATTTGCTTTCATTTCTTATAAACTATTATTTTCAATTATAATTACCATACATAGTTTCATGGAGTGAAAAAATCTCATTAAACGATTTTAATAATCCAAAATTTTCATTTTATTAAGTCAGATTATTGAACTTTCAAAATATTTTCAATAATAAAACATTTTCTGCAGCAATTCATAAAAATGTCACCCCAAAGTTAGAAATAATAGTTAAAAAATTTATTTATTTTCCTTAATACAAAAAGTTTTATTACAAGATAATAAAATATAGCATTTATAAACAAAGCCAGACAACAAAATTTGCAATTTTATGAGATTGATGATGGTGGATTTTTTTCTCTGTTTTCATTTCTCTGATTGCTTAGGAATTGTTTGTGTAGCATTAAGTGTGTTTTCTTCTATGAATAAATAAAGTCGTTTAGTTTTATTATGGGGAAAACAAATGATTTAACCCATCGACAGATGGCAGTAGTGGAAGTTCTGGTTGAATCTGAAAATTTTGAATTGAATTTTTTTAATCAAAAGTTTGATAAAACTATTAGTTGATTGCACGTTCTCAAAACCATCTGTGAAAAAGAGAAAAAAAATAATTAGCGGAAGTGTTTTCCTAAAAAGAAATGCAAAGTATGGTTGAAAACTTATATTCACCCCAAAAGTCAGATTGTTGTCTGAAGAAAATGTGTATTAAAAACCGTTTTGCCACATTAAACAAATAAAACTTGATGTTGAAACAGTGATATTTCAGAATAAAAATGAACTGTGAGATGAGAACTTGTAAAAATGAACTTTGGATCATGCAGACCAGCACGTTAACTCATGTTGACCACAATGAAATTCAAACGTTTGGAGTGGTGGAAAGACCATTGGGACAAAGATCTGCAATTCTATAAATCAATGTTATTCACAACTCATTCTAATTTTTATGAATCCAGTGCTGTTTATGTGTTCCAAAAATTATTTTAGACGTCTTTTTTTAACTTTTATCTGTTTATTTTGGGTCTACTTCACTTATGAAGGCACATTTGAAATTATGAGCAATAAGGCCTAGGTTGTCGGAAGAAACGCTGGTGAAACATTTTCACCAAATTGAATTATTTCGACTGTTACACATCCTATAAAAGTAATAGTATGGTCACTCGTCACAAAGATATGGGCTTCTTTTTCATAGTTGATGGTATTATGCAGGTGGACCAGCATAATTAAGTGTAACAAAACTGGTAATTACTTCAGTTAAAAATTTAGTATTCGAAGTTAGTTGAAGATTCAGTTAAAATATTGCAGGAAGAATCTTCCTGCCATACTGTTAGTAGTGTAAAAAGTTTTTTTAGAATAAGAGAAAATCCTTCATTACCTTGGGCTAATAATTCCCAGATATGAATCAATTTAAAATATGTGGGAGTTTACAAAGAGGAAATTGCAAAAGAGATGATAATAAAAAAAGCCAAATAAATTGAAAGGATTATTTACATGTGCATTCGTCATCAACAATCAAGTATAAACAGCATGTCAAAAAGACAAAGGTTCTAAACGCGTTGATAGACGGCCAAACTAAATATTAAAGCAAAAGAAGGAAAGTTGTTTATTACTACTTCCTTTGTAATTGTTTATAAAAATAATAATAAATTGTGTTCAACACTTAAATTTTTTTATTTATAGTAACTTCATAAGAGCTTAGGTAGAGTAACATTTCAAAAAACAAAATATGAAAGAGACGTTTTTATTTAAAATGTGTAGTATGTCTAATAATTTACGTTAAATACTTTGAATGTTTAATAATTTACATTAAATATATTAATGTTAAATACATTACTGTACATTAAAATCTAAATGGATTTCTGGCTGAGTATTTATATAATATCAGACAAATGTTTCGGAGACAACACGGTATTAATCTGTTTTTTGTTGAAACGAAAATTTAATAGATGATTAAGAACTATAATTAAAAGTACTGACATAATCATGGTTTATTTTTATTAAAATAAACTTTAAATCTTCTCAATGTAGACATCTTCATATTTGGGAAATAGCAATGAATTCGGTTAAATCGTTCTTTAGTTTTTATCTAGAGAACTTAAAAATAAACAGATTTAATTAGAAAAAGATTAAATCTATAGATTTAGAAAAAGAGAAAAAAAATTTAGACTGAGTAATTATAGTCTAAATTTTGGTGACAGAAAAAATATGAAGTAAAAAGACATAAGTACTTATTTTTAAAAAATATGTAACCGTGACTTGATTTATCTCTCAAATTAAATTAAAAAAAATTATATGATACATACATTTGAAAAAAATCAATAACTTCATTTAAAAAAACATTATTTACTGTTCATTTTTATTTTTGTTTAGATTGTTCAGTAAACATTAAAAATATTAATTATTATTAATAAATATTTGTTAAAGAAAAACTATTAGTTTTTGTTTAACAAATATTTATTAATAATAATTATATTTTTACATTCATTTGAAGACAACTAATTGTGTTTTAGTCCTATATTTAAAAAAAAAATGATTTATTATTAATTTTTATTTTAAAAGTTTTTAGATTCTTTAAAAATCTGTACAGATAAAAAAATAAATTTCTGATACCAGTGTATTTCGTACTTTAAAAATAAATTATATTGATAAGTGAAAGAATAAAAAGTGATTAAAATGGTTATTTAAGATAGAAACTAAGAGAAATCGGATTAAAATTATGTTGTTTTATGCTATGTTAATTACCAATTGTAGTTTTTTTTCGCTTTTCACAAATTATCAGCATCTATCAAAATATTTTCTTCAACAAATAAATAAGAAAAATAAATAAAATGAGCACGAAATCTTTAAAACTGTTTTTAACACACACACATCTTTTAATCTTTTAATCTATCACCTATGCATATATACAGTGCCCAAAAAAGTAAGACCAGTTTTTTTTTTTTCAAAAACTCTTTCTTTATTCTTCTTCCAAATTTATTTCATCGCCTTCAAAGTAATCCCCCTCCGGTTTGCTTGACTCAATTGCTGAATTTAGCAAGCTTTTGAAATAAATCTTTTCAACAAATTTTATGTTTCTCTTCTGAAATTTATTGTTGTTTCAATGTGACGGCCACAATAGTGTGTGAAATTATATGATAATATTGTAGAATTGATGTTGTGATGTAATTACGAAATCATATCACAGCCGTTTTTTTAACATCCTACAAAATATGGATGATGGAGTACATAAAAAACAGATTATTTTATGACGGAAAGCAAAGATAGATTTGTTTAAATGAAAACAAAAGTGTTTGAAAGCAACAATGCGTTAAATTACTTATTACTGTGCCCAAAAGTAAGACCAATTTTTTTTTTCAAAAACTCTTTATTTATTCCTCCAAATTTATTTCATCGCTTTCAAAATAACCCCCTCCGAAAACAATGCACTTAAGCCAACTTTTTTTCCAATCCTCAATGCATGCTAAAAAGTCATCGGCAGAGATCGCCTTCAAAGCGCTCGGCGATTCCCATCGAATCAAAACGGTGTCCCCGGAATGGTCTTTGGAGTTTAGGGGATAGATAGAAGTCGCATGGTAAGAGTACGGTGGTTGTAGAGCGATATGGGTTTCATTTTTGGCGAAAAAGTCACGAAGAATCAATGCAGTGGAGCTGGAGCATTCCGTGTTTACGGTACCGATCGAGATTTGACGCGTTTGAGGAATTGGAATTGATCGACCAAAATGGAATTGACCGATCGTTTTGAAATTCCAACATCCTCAGCAAGGTCTCTAATTGTAAATCGACGGTCTGCAAGCACCAAATCTTTCTTGGGCGTGAGCTTCGTCGGTTGAGGTTGATGATCGACCAGAGGGCTCTTCGTCTTCAACGCGTTCTCTGCGTTCTTTGAACTGCTTATACCACTTATAAACATTTTTTTCGATATAAGAATGCTCACCGAATGCTTTATGCAACATTCTATACGTTTCCGCAAACAAAATTCAATGCAAGTTCTTTGTTCGATTAATGCAGACATTTCAAAAATGGCAGAAATCACGTCGAAAATCGTCTCACAAAGCCAAGCGTAACTCAAACACTAATGTATATTTTGATGTGAAATTTCACACAGATATCAAGGACAGTGCCAACAACCTAAAAAGAATGCCCAGGAAATTTAAATTGAAAATTGGTTTTTACTTTTTGGGTACAGTATATATATATATACATATATTATTTTATTATGCGCATGTATTCGCTTTCAGTCATATTATAGAAAAAGTGTCCATTCAGTGAGATTAAGTGCTTTATGCAACAAGACTGGTTCTCTCTCGCTTAAACGAATCCAATTGTGAAATTTGTGTAGCATCTTGACAATTGGATCAAAGTGTTGATTCTGAATTGCTCTAGATGTGCTGTTTTCATTTTAAAAGCCTGTTATGTGCTTCAGCCTATCAACTCTATTAGATGATTATGCGGTTTTCCTTTTAAGCGTGTCGTTTACATATATCACGTCGTTCGTGTGATAACTCGTTGCGTGATGTAGATTTATTGGAAAATGGGTTATGGAAGTGCGAGTGATGTTGTTCCATTTTAAAAGAAGATATCTTTTTATTTTTGAGTAAAAAGGATATTAGCTTTGACAGATAGTATTTTCGTGTGTTACTTTTATATACATCACGAATTTGTAACCTTCTTTAACAGAGAGAGAGACAAAGAGAGAAATGTCTTGCGAAATGAAATGTAACTGAAATTAGTTTTGGTGTTAATAGATGTTGTTAATCTTACAGAATATTGCATTTAAAATTCATTTCAATAAATAATTTATTTCCTAGTTACTAATCATTAGAAACTTAAGAAAAATAATGATTTCTTTTTCACACACACACAAAAAGAGAGAGAGATATAGAAAGAAATTTTTGGGCTGCAAGGTTTATTGGCATATTGCAACATCTTAGTTAAGTTCTAATAATAAAAATTCTAAAAATAAAAATAAAAGCAAAATGCTATACTAGCATTGTTGTTCCATGTGTTTTTACAACAAATAATTTAAGTTTTACTACGTTTCTTTATGTCTTACGTACATATAAGCAATATTTTAATAAAAAAAATGCAAACATTTTCCTGGATGTAAAAAACAGCATCAGTAAAAACTTCTTATAATTTTATTAAAATTTTTTTATAATGTAATTGGTTGCAATCATTTTTAGCATATCAAATAAACCAAATATTTCTTGTACATTTTAATAATTAATGATATGTTTCGTGTATAGTAGACAATTTACATAATGATAAAGGGAGATAGATCTATTTTAAAAGAGTGATCTCGTTTAAAAAAAAAAGACAAGTGAATGTATTTTATTGGATCACATTTTTTTTATAAAATCATGGAATGTAAGCTCGCTAATCAGCCAAAACATTAAACTTCTTGTTCATTAAGTAGATACAATTATTTGCAAAGCCATTTGATTGCTAAAGAAGGATCCTGAGGAGACAGATAAATGTATAGCAGTAGTTAGTATAATGGTAATATGGAAAATTTTCATCGAACTTCACCAAAGAATAGTTGGTGATGTTGACTTAGGTGAATAAAATCATGTAACTATAGGTCTTGTCAGCTATTTATCATATTCTGCAGTTGCATCATATCAAAGGTGGATTCAAACAGTGGAAACATTAATTTAAAGACAAGGTTTTGGTTGATCAAGGAGAATGTACTGGTGGCACAGGGGAACATACTCTTTTTTTGGCTTGTTTGTAGGGGGTATTCATGCTAACGTGCATTCGTTGTCCATTGGCTTTTACATTCGGTAACTTAAAAGTGAGGTTAAATGGATGTACGAATCTCGTTTTGTTTTACATCAAGCGGATGGATGAATCCCAGTGCTACATTTTGGGACAAAAATTTTAAAAATAGTAAATATGAGAACTCACCTATAAACTAACAAGAAAAAAAGAAATGATTCTGCTACAATAACTAACAATTTCCCGACATCAATAACTGACATTTAATTGAAAACATTAGTACTCCCTCATTGCCCTTTAATGTTGTACAAAAAAGTACTACTCTTATTCTACAAGTAATATTAACGTTTGGGTTGACCAGTAAGTTCATAAATCTCCACCAAAGAATGCACATGAGTTTCTTCTTCTTCATTGGCGGAACAGCCCTTTGGTGGGGGTAAGGCCGTCTGCCTACTGGAAGATTTCGAGACGGGGGGATGTTTTCTTTTTACGGGGTAGGGTTGTCAGCCCTACGCCCAACACTCTGCAGTCATATTAGATCAGGACCTATGGTTTAAAGTGGATTCCGAACCATTACAAACATCCATGGCACCGCTGGGACTCGAACCGAAACCTCTGGCATCGAACGCCAGTATATGTTTCTTATTATTTATAAATAGTTTACGATTCACATGCTGTCTGATTTCCAAACTCTTAAAATTGCCATGTTTGAAATATTTTTTTTGTTTAATGCAAACACTTAGTAACTTGGTCGCTTTAAGGCAATTGCACAGACGTTTCTTTTTCTGTCTAATTTATTTATTACTTGGGAAACTACAAACATCATTCTCTGTCGGAACCCGAAAAAATTATTAGGCCCCTGTTTAAAAAAGTAAGACATATTTCATTAAATAAAAATTTAAATTTTTTTTTATTTAAAATAATTATAATGAAAAAAAATTAAATAATTGAAATAAATACAAAACACTAAGTTTCACATTCAAATTCTTCGCGATCTTTAAAAGATCCATTAAAGTTTCCAAAAGTTCAATGTTCTCAAAATCAATTAGATTTATTTACATTAGAATTATTCAAAATTTTTAAAAATTGCCAAATAGCAAAAATCAGTTAACATTTTACAGCAAATTAGGAAATATTACTTTGCGTAACAACGTCTGAAAAATATTTCTACAGGATATAAGCAAATCAAGTTTATAAATACTATAGAGAAATTAAATATAATAAATATTGATTGTTAATTCGGAAAAAGGCTTTTGTAAATTGTGAAACAAAAATTTTATATTTAAATAAAGTATGTTATAAAACCACACCTGTAATATAATTAACCGCATATTTATGGCACAAAGGAAGCATTTGGATGACTTTTTACGTGGTAGAATTATCGGACGACTGGAATGTGGACGTACCCAGCTGGAAGTATCCGAGGAACTTGGAATCGCCCAGAGTGTCCTCTCCAGGCTTTGGCAACGATTCCTAGATGATGGTAATGTGAGTATATGTTACTGAGCTTGGACAGGTCGCCCCCGGTTACAACGTCGAATGAGGATCGGTATTTAGCCGTTACTGCCAAAAGAAACAGACGGAGCACAGCATCAGACCTGTCTCGTCAGCTCTCTTCAGCTACCGGTACGACAGTTTCAAGGCAGACCGTGTACAGACGCTAGGGGCACATTGGTCTATATGCTCGTAGGCCTGTAGATGTGTTCCACTTAACGCAACTCACTGTCGCCTGCGATTAACCTGGAGTAGAGAGCATGCATTGTGGACACCGCAACAGTGCTTTGGGTGATGTTTCCCGACGAGTCCAGGTTTGTTTGCAGTCTGATTCTCGCCGGACTTTCATATGGAGAGCGCCAGGTACCCGTTACCACAAGAGAACACCATTGAACGACACCGTTAGTGGTGCAGGATGGCTCTTTTGGGGAGGAATTATTCTTGGTTCCAGAACTGACCTGCATGTTCAGAGTATAACGATGACAGGCCACATCTATCGGGATGTCCTTCTGAAACAACATGTATGTTTATTTCGGGGCTCCATGGGTGCTGAATTTCTGTTTATGGATGACAACGCCCGTCCTCACCGTGCAAACATTGTAGACGAATGCATTCAATTCTAGAATATCACCCGTATGGATTGGCCAGCATACTCACCGGACTTGAATCCAATAGAGCATGTGTGGGATATGCTTGGCCGACGAATTGCAGCCCGTCAACCCCCTCCCACCTGTCAACCGGAACTTCGGAGGGCATTGCTTGATGAGTGGTGTAATATTCCCCAAGATCAGATTGATAATTTGATACTCAGCATGCCTAGGCGTTGTAAGGCCAGTATTGCCTCGTCCGGGAGACATACTCCATATTAACCATCATACTAACCATGTTATATTGTTTTTTGTAAATAGGTTCTTTTTTGAAATTTGCTCCAGGGTGTAAAAATCGAAATTTTTATTAATTATGTCAAACATATAGCATCTTTTTTGCTCTTTACCTTTTGTTTAATAAATAGACTTTACAAATAAGTCAAATTTGTTTCGCTTCTGTCTCTTTCTTTGAATGAACTTCATTATCCTTAATTTATGGACATGAGTGTAAGATAGATAGAGGTTTAAAAGTTTCATTTTTCTTTGATGTAGACACTATTATTTTGCATTCCCATTGTGAAAAATATTCACTTTGCATGTAATTTGCTAATAAGAGGCAGAATTAATTATTTGCATATTATTTTATGATCTAAAATATTGTTTAACCTGTTCAGGGAAGACTTTTTTATAGTGAGATAAACAGGACCTAATTTTTCGTTTTATTTTGATTTATTCATTTTATATCAAAAGGAATTCAAAAAGCAAAAAAAAATGGGAAAAACAATAAAAATTCACAAAAAAAGCCATAACGTCCACATTTGTGGCTGCCTAGAATTAACAGTTACTTAGAAACGAAATGATTTCATGCATTCCGGGCATAATTTGTTCATTACTTTTCCGGGGCATTCATTACTAAAACTAAATATATTTAATATATCTGGTATTAATTTGTATCAAATATTCACGATTCAATCAAATAATCCAACAACACTGACAGTAGATATACTACGTACTTTGTGCTATTTTTCTATGCCTAACTGTATTGTAACTAAATACCATAATGAGTGCAGCCGAATCATAAGAATTGTATTTTTCAAGTTGAGAGATTCTGTAGCGAAAAATTTATTTTCCACTAATGATAGTAATTATAATTATAAAAAGCTAAATGTCCACATATGTGGGCAAGGTCGTCAGGAGGTTAAGTATCGAAATTATTGATTACTAACTATTGAGCATTGCTTTTTCTAATTAATATTGATTGAATATTTATTAAATTTGTGTTGATTTACTGTACTTCATTGTATATACTATATATTCATTTGAATTTTCTTACATTCTAAATCTGTTCTTACTATTTTTCATTACAATCTAAATTGAACATATTTTTAATTTAACTGAAATATTAATCATGTCTGTTAAATCTATTACACTAATGCTTAAATAATAAATCGATACATTTCTCCACTTAGACTGTATCTGCAAAAGGCCATTGCAACAATTTGACGATAAGGTGGCTGTTTTATTCTTGATTCTAGAAGCCATTAAAAACAAGTAATATTAAAAAATAATTTTACAGTCATTTCTTTCACTATATTGCAGAGATTCCTTTATAAATAATTTTCATTCATTTTTTTTAATTTAGAAAAAATTCTCTCTCTCTCTCTCTCTCTCACTTTCCATCTCTCTCACTCATTTATTCACATGTTTCATTTTTCATTTTGTTCCCTCCTTGACTCAGACTGGAACCCAGAATGAAAAAAGAATCTGAAAAAAAAGAAAATTTTTCCAGCGATCTACACGCTCCGCCATTGACGGTATTTATTCCTAAATTTATATCCTGCTAAATATCTTATATAAGAGAAATTTTTTTCTCCCATATAAAAATTAAATTAATTAATTAAATTTAGTTAATTGAATTTATATTTGAAAAAACTCATTAACATCCAATGTCATCCACTACAAGTTAAAAAAATGTATTTGAACTTGAGTGGATGAATAAAAAGTATTTTATGAACGATTGAAAATTTGATCAAGATATATAAATATATATAGGAGAGTGTAAACGAATAGTAGGAATTGAAAAAAATAGAAAACAATATTATCTCCTCACTTTCCAGGAAACAATAAAGTACATTAAGTTTGCTTACTTAGTTACTCATTATCAGATTCAAATTGGCAGACTGCACACATCTATTGATCTACACTCATGTCCATAAATTAAGGATAATTAAGTTCAAGCATAGAAAGAGACAGAAGCAAAACAAATTTGACTTATTTGCAAAGTCTATTTATTAAACAAAAGGTAAAGAGCAGAAAAGATGCTATATGTTTGACATAATTAATAAAAATTGCGATTTTTACTTCCTGGAGCAAATTTCAAAAAAGAACCTATTTACAAAAAACAGTATAACATGGTTAGTAGGATGGTTAATATGGAGTATGCCTCCCGGATGATGCAATACAGGCCTTACAACGCCTAGGCATGCTGAGTATCAAATTATCAATCTGATCTTGGGGAATATTACACCACTTATCAAGCAATGCCCTCCGAAGTTCCGGTTGACAGGTGGGAGGGGTTGACGGGCTGCAATTCGTCGGCCAAGCATATCCCACACATGCTCTATTGGATTCAAGTCCGGTGAGTATGCTGGCCAATCCATAACGGTGATATCCTCCAATTGAAGGCATTCGTCTACAATGTTTGCAAAGTGAGGACGGGCGTTGTCATCCATAAACAGAAATTCAGCACCCATGGCGCCCCGAAACAAACGTGCATGTTGTTCCAGAATGACATCCCGATAGATGTGGCCTGTCATCGTTACACTCTGAACATGCAGGTCAGTTCTGGAACCAAGAAGAATTCCTCCCCAAACGAGCCATCCTGCACCACCGTAACGGTGTCGTTCAATGGTGTTCTCTTGGTGGTAACGGGTACCTGGCGCTCTCCATATGAAAGTCCGGGAAGAATCAGACTGCAAACTAAACCTGGGCTCGTCGGAAAACATCACACCAGACCACTGTTGCGGTTTCCACAATGCATGCTCTCTACTCCAGGTTAATCGCAGGCGACAGTGAGTTGCGAGACAGGTCTGATGGTCAGAGAACTGACGAGACAGGTCTGATGCTGTGCTCCGTCTGTTTCTTTTGGCAGTAACTTCTAAATACCGGTCCTCATTCGGCGTTGTAACTCGGGGGCGACCTGTGCTGTAACATCTACTCACATTACCAACATCTTGGAATCGTTGCCAAAGCCTGGAGATGACACTCTGGGCGATTCCAAGTTCCTCGGATACTTCCAGCTGGATACGTCCACATTCCAGTCGTCCGATAATTCTACCACGTAAGAAATCATCCAAATGCTTCCTTTGTGCCATAACTATGCGGTTATTGCACTGAAAGGCTTTTAAAGCACTTGTGAACAATTTTACTTCTTTGCCACCATTCCTTATATACCCCTCTCTTACACTCGTCATTGTGACGTACTATCCGCGCCATCTGGTGGTTTCCTGTAATTTGCATATTCTTCTTCAAGATGTGTGTGATAATTCTACAGGTGAAATTTTTATTCAATTTCTGTGTGATTCTGAATTATCCTTAATTTCTGGACATGAGTGTAATTGATGACTAGTCACATTATCTATTTAAAAAGATTCATCATTGGGAAGTTTATGTGAATGTTATGGTAGACTAATCGGTCAGGGCAATTGTCGATTCGTAGCCACTCCTTTATAAAAGCAGTCCTATTGTCTGACTCCAAGAGTGCACTTCAAATACTTTTGAATAATCAAAATAGTTCCCAAAGATCTTGGGCTGCAGGTCTTTGCTTCAGACACTGACGCACAGAATTTCTTTCCAATGGATTCCAGCCCACTATAGAACTATGGGCAACGAAAAGCTGATATACTGGCTAAGAAAGGAACTTGGATAGAGCAACGCATTATACAATCGCTTTCATTTCATACGACTAAATAGTTCGTTAACTTGACTCTTACGAAAATACTTAAACAAGATATGATTCAACGTGCTATAGATAAGAGATGGAAAAGCTGGGGGAAGACAGAACTATCCTCAGTTTTAAAAGAAAGACAGCAGTGGCTGTATTAAGACGTTTGACTGGTCATGACTGTTTACGTGACCACCTCTATAGAATTGGAATAGTGGATTCTCCAAACAGTGATTCTAGTTGGTCCATGACTTTTGAATATTTAAATAATTTTAATGCCTTTGCTTGGTATGAGGACAAGGTCAAAAAGCACTGGAGAGCCTGTGAATTAATGGTTTAGGCACCAATGTTCGGCATTTGTAGAATAAAAACTAATCTGTCAGGAAATGTTTATAATTTTCCAATACTATCGATTATTTGAGAATCTCACTGTTAAAATGATTATGAAATTAAAATCATGCTATTTGTATTCAATTATAGGTCAAACACATGTTGCATTTCCATCTATTACAAGATACAATGGGGACATTGCTTGCTTACGTATTTAAAGACATGATTATCTTCAGAAGCTTATGAATCATATTGAATTTGAGAGCTCTTAAATTTGAATGTGTTGTGTGGTCTTGATAAAATGATACAAACTTATCCTGTTTCATGTCTTTATCTCTTTTCATGCTTTTTACAATTCGTGTTTTTAACCATTTCTTATATTTCTAAATTTTATTCAGTTGTATATATTATAGGTTAATATAAATATTATAGTTGTATATATTATACGTCAATTGTTAAATTATAGTTGTATATATTACAAGTCAATTGTCAAATTATAGGTGTATATATTATACTAGATATAGTATGTATAGTAGTATATTATACTTTTTGCTTATTTTATATTTCTAATTTTTATTCAGTTGTATATATTATAGGTCAATATATATATATTATACTAGATATAGTATGTATAGTAGTATATTATACTTTTTTGCTATTTCTTATATTTCTAATTTTTATTCAGTTGTATATATTATATACAACTGAAAACTATTGTTAAAACCCACGTTGAATTTCCATCTACTACGAGATACAACAGGGGCATTGCTTGCTTTCATATCTAAGGACATGATTATCTTCAGAAGTATATGAATCATATTGACTTTGAAAGCTCTCAAATTTGAATGTGTTGCGTGGTCTTGATAAAATGATGCAAACTTATCCTGTTTCGTGTTTTCATCTTTTAATAATTTTTACAATTGTTGTTGTTTTTTACCATTTTTTATATTTCTGAATTTTATTGAGTTCACAGACAGTTAATTATAAAGTTGCAGCCATTTTTTGGAGTAGGATGAAAAAAACTACTGCATGCATCAGAAACACGACAGGTTTTGAAAATATTCACCCATGATACAATTTTTTTTTCAGACAGAAGTGGACAGTTAATTGTCATCTAAAATGTGCTCCTATAGTTATTTTTTAAATGGTTTCATAAAATTCATTTTAATAAGTCATACATTGGGCAACATCTTGCTTTTTGAAAAAAAAATTATTTTTTTGCCAATTAAAATAAGTATAAATGATTCATAAGTCAATATTTTTTACACTCTGATTTTCCAAGGAAAAAAAAAGAATTTTTTCAGATATACAAAGTATTTTTTTAAAACTTTTAATTGAAGCACCAAAAAAATCACATAAAATAATTTTGTCTAGACTTCAAAAAAAAAAAAAAAAAAAAAAAAAAAAAAAAAAACAGAATTTGTTTAATAAAAAGAACAGTGAAAATGTTTCGATCGCTTTTAATTTTTGAAGATTGATCTTGCGAAAATCTAAAGTCTAAAACTAATTACACTTTGAAACTTCTGCCTGGTCTTTTTTAAAGTTAATTGGCGCAAACATAAAAATGTCTCGTTAGTTTAACTAAAAGCGAAAATGCCTGTGAAGTCACAGACGTTATTGATTGCAATTTCACAAACACAAGAAGTTTGTGAAATTCTCTGATCTTTCAAAACTGATATTTCCTACGTAACTAGGATTAATAAAGTTATGACTTAACATAGTTTTTGGTTATAATGAGTGAATTAACTTAATGAGACTTACAACAGAGAATAATTGTGAAAGACTGAAATATAGTATTGAAAGTGAATTATTTTAAAAATTCCTTTGTAAGTGATCCCTAATAATCTGTAGCTTATTTCAGATTTCATAATACACAAATCAAAATTATTCTTATTGCGCAATTATTCAACACAATTATTGCATATTTTTCCCAAAGATAAAATTCAATTTATAAAGCATATATTGTTTTTTAATATAATTATAGATATATTTTACACAACAAGAATAATATGATACTTTATTTTTACTCTAAACCATCCCTCCCGTATCCAGGGTTACGTTGCCACCTACTATTTAGAAAAGTGAGAAAAATAAACAATTTTTCAATTACACAATTATAGGAATGCACTGCATATTAGGACATAAATATAGTATGATACTATATAACTACCATAAGCCCAAGAACGATATGATACTTTACTATACTCTAAACCTCACTCCTATTTTCAGGGTTATGTGGCTTCCTATTGTTTAAAAAGGTGAGAAAAATAAACAATTTTCAAATTTTGCAATTATGGGAATACTCTGAATCTTAGGACATATATAGAATGATACTATATAATTACTATAAACACAAGAATGATATGATACTTTACAATGTTCTAAACCTCATTCCCATATTCATGCTTATGCTGCCCCTACTATTTAAAGTGGAGATAAAAATAAACAATTTTCCAATTATGCAAATACAGAAATATACTGAAATTTACGACATAAAAATTTAGTATGATACGTTATACCATAAGCACAAGAATGATATGATACTTTACAATGCTCTAAACCTCATTCCCATATTCATGCTTATGCTGCCCCTACCATTTAAAGTGGAGATAAAAAATAAACAATTTTCCAATTATGCAAATACAGAAATATACTGAAATTTACGACATAAAAATTTAGTATGATACGTTATACCATAAGCACAAGAATGATATGATACTTTACAATGCTCTAAACCTCATTCCCATATTCATACTTATGCTGCCACTACCATTTAAAGTGGAGATAAAAATAAACAATTTTTCAATTATGCAAATACAGAAATATACTGAAATTTACGACATAAAAATTTAGTGTGATACGTTATACCATAAGCACAAGAATGATATGATACTTTACAATGCTCTAAACCTCATTCCCATATTCATGCTTATGCTTCCCCTACTATTTAAAGTGGAGTTAAAAATAAACAATTTTCCAATTATGCAAATACAGAAATATACTGAAATTTACGACATAAAAATTTAGTATGATACGTTATACCATAAGCACAAGAATGATATGATACTTTACAATGCTCTAAACCTCATTCCCATATTCCTGCTTATGTTGCCCCTACTATTTAAAGTGGAGATAAAAATAAACAATTTTCCAATAATGCAATTATAGGAATACATTGAATCTTTGTACATAAAAAATGTAGTATAATACTGTATAACTACAATAAGCACATAAATGATATGATACTTTACTATACCCTAAACCTCACTCCCCACATTCAGGGTTATATTGCCCCCTACTATTTAGAAAGATGAAAGAAAAACAAACAATTTTCCAATTATAGGAATACACTGAATCTTTGGATGTAAAATAATATTGCATGATATCATATAATTACCATAAACACAAGAATGATATGATAATTTACTGTACTCTAAACCTCACTCCCATATTCTGAATTATGTTGCCCTCCACTATTCAGAAAGGTGAGAAAAATAAAGAATTTTGCAATTATGCAATTAGAAGAATACATTGAATGTTACATTGAATCTTAGGACATAAAAATATAGTACGATGCTATAGAACTACAATAAGCATAAGAATGATATGATACTATGCAACTACAATAAGCACAGAAATGATATGATACTTTACTATGCGCTAAACATCATTTCTATATTCAGGTTTATGTTGCCCCCTTCTATTTAGAAAAGTGAGAAAAATATACAATTTTCCAACTATGCAATTATAGGAACACCCTGAATCTTAATACACAAAAAATATACTATGATACTGTATAATTACTATAAGCATAAGTGAAATGGATGGGATTGAGAAAGAACTTAGAGGGACTGGGAAGAATTAGAAAAACTGGGAACAGACTTTAGTTAATAGGTCAGGGTTAATCGTTTCTTGGTATAATTATTATTATTATTATTATTTTTTTTTTACTAAAATTTGTTAAATTGATGACTTTTATTCTGGTCTGGTAAAACAAAATATTTAAGATTTTCAATCAGACTTTTTAAAAATTTATGTAATTACAAACTGATTTTTATAAAATAAGAAAAATGTAATTGTTTTAAGAAAAATAGACATTACATACTTTACAGAACAAAAAGAAATTGCAGATTTGTTTGGTTTATTTATTTGGGAGATGTATATCAATTGAAAATATGCTTCAAATGCTGACGTTATTCACGTACTTATTTAGATTTATTTTTCAATACAACATTTAATAAAAACTCAAATTTTTATATTTTGCAGTTTCAAAATTAAATTAATTAAAAATAAATTCAAGTCTTGAAACTAAACTAAAAATTTTAAAATAAAAAAAAAGGAATAGCTGAATTTAAAGTATTTTTTTTTTTTTTTTTTTTGTAATAACATCAGAATTTTAAAAGCTTAAGACTTTAAAATTAATAGCGAAATCCTATTTTAGAATGAAAAATTATTTTACATTAATTAAATATATATATGTCAGCATTTTTATTTTTTAACAAAATATTACATTAATTAATTAAATATATTTTTGTATATTTTATTTCACTTGGTAAATGTCCATAAACATTAACTCTACACAAATATATCTTGAAAAAATTAAATACATTATACAGATACATTTTAAAGGGAGGAAAATAAACAACAATTTGTTTGTATTAAAACTTAAACACAAATATTCGACTACGTGCCTGATTTGAACTAAATTAAGATGAAGTGTTTTTCACGTTTATTGTAAAAATACTTTGCTGAAAATAATTAATTAATCTAAGCAAGATTGCCATTTTGAGTTCCTTAATTATCTTAGTAAATATCGTTACTTTTATTGAAAAAAATTTTTGGAAAAAAGAGATATACTTTATATGTAAAATTATAAATTATTTTCAGTAAATTATGTGTAAAAAATTATTTATTTATAACAAATCCTTTTTGCATCATTTCGTAAACTGTACAATAATTATTTTTAAAATACATATGAATTTTGGTTTTGTTATAAGCAGTAGAAATATTTAAAACCCAGAAATTTTAAATTCTAATTGAAGCTGAATTTAAGCTGCATTATCTATTTAAAAAACATTTAGATTTTATTAGAATTATCAGAAAATATTAAATGAGAAATCTGTTAACTACTTATACAAAATATAAATAGATTTGTCACAATTAAGTTGAGTTCATAATAAATAGTTAAAAACATCATATTAATAATTTATTAATAACATTCGTTGGGATATAATTTATAATGACATAATATGAAAATGGATATCTCAATGTCAAAAACATATTTTTTAACATAAATGGAAACTGTATTCGTTTTTTTTTATGTATCACTTAAGCCTTTCATAAATTTTAATGGCTGCATTATTTTAAATCAATAAAAATCGTTTATATAATATTTTTTGACTTGAATATTTTTACTTGGACTTTTATTGGATGATTTTTTTGCTATACGAATAAAGACTTTATTGGATGATTTTTAGCTTTTTTGTATATAATTTATAATATGAAAAATGGGTACCCCAAAGTCAAAAACATATTTTTTTTTTTTTTTTAGGTAAAGAAAAACTGTATTCGTTTTTTTTATGTATCACTTAAACTTTTCATATATTTTAATGTATCCATTATTTTACATAAATAAAATCGTTTAAATTATATTTTTGACTTTTTATTAGATGATTTTTGACTATAAGGATAAGGACTTTATTGTATGATTTCTGACATTTTGATATAATTTATAATGACATAATATGAAAAATGGATACCTCAAAATCAAAAACAAATATATATTTTTTTTTACATTCTTTTTTAAGTATCATTTAAGCCTTTCATACATTTTAATGCATTCATTATTTTTATATCAATAAAATCGTTTAAATAATATTTGTGACTTTTTAATGGATAAGGAAACTTTTTTTTTTTATTCGATGATTATAAAGTGACTGAATGATAGAATAAGAGGTGATTTAAAAAATGATTTTTCTCAATTTCTTTCAAAAACTCAGAATAATCTAAATATCTTAACTATGAAATATTTTAAATTACTAAACAATCCATTTTTTAACAAAATTAGAAGTACTTTTTCTTTGCTGTTTAATAAATGACAAATGGCAAAAATGGTGAACAGAAAAAAATTAAAAATATAATTATAAATAATAAACATAAAATTAATTAAATAAAATTAATTAAAAATGCATTTTTTAAAAATATTTATTTAATTGCTAAACATAGATCTATATTTTGAACACGATAAAATTCTTTATAAAATTGCACCCATCTTTACGATAATGCATTCATATCTTAACTTCTAAATAAACTTCAAACATTGTTGTAGTGCGTCGATATTTTAAATTTTTAACTTTGAGCTGGCATCACTCTTTCCGAAAGCGATTACACGTGACAATGAACAGACTTCGCCATGGAGTTGAAGCCACTTTTTGGCTGATTTAATGAAGAAACTTTCTCATGTTTTGGATTTCTGATACTCAGTTTTGAAATTGGCAACGACTCAAATGAATACAGTCTTTGACAGCGGCTAAATACTTTTGACTAAGCTAGGAGCAAGTCATCTCTTTCAGAGCAGAAATAAGAGCTGGGAAACTGAGCGAACTATTAGCAGAGGATACTTAATTTTGCGACCTCAGATAAAGTGGGGGACTTGCAGAGCGTTGTTCGAAATAAGATTCTGTCCTTTGTTGTCGTTGGATGTTAAAGATTTTCGTAGTTTTAACGGAAGAAGGAATTTTTATTGGCACCCAGGGATCTTGGTTCGATGTCCTTTAAGAGAGGAATCAAAGCTATGGCGGGGAGGAGAATGGTAAATATTTAGGCTGAAAAGTCATTACGATGGTCCAAATTGCATTAAATATTAAAACACTTATGTAATATGAAATTTTTTGTACTTGTTTCTTATTTTAGATTAATAATTTCTTATTATACATATAATTTGATTTGGTTTGTCGCTCTACGGCCATCGTGTTTAATGAGGGCTTAACAGAACAGGACCTACAGTTTAAAATGAATTTCGCACCACTAGCAAACACCCCCTGCCATCGCCAGTAATCGAACCTGAAGCTTGTGTTACTAAAAGCCAGAGCGCTAGTTACTCGGCCACAAGCCGCTTTTATATATAAAGAAATGTAATATTATATATATGTAATAACATCTGGTTTGATTTTCCAAATTTCTTGAACAAATTCGGTTAATACACTAATCTCTATTAAACTTAGTTCCACAATTTCTAGTAAGAGTCACTTCTAACTGCTGTAAATCTATAATTTATCACTACTTTATGGATTTCAGTTCTCTCTAATGGAAAATGTAATCAGACAACTTTTAAGGATATTTTTATAATTTAATCATACAATTTTTAGTGATACGTTTATAATTTTGCTCTCTCTGATGGCGAACTTTCACAACTTGTGCAAGTAATTTTAGCTCAGTTTTTGCCTCCCTAAACTGAACCCAAACTCGATAAACTCTTTTTTTTTTCTTATCCTACTTGGTAGACAACAACATTTAGACCAAGTCCAAGAACCCTGTGTGGTCCCATGGAAAGAAGGAGAGGAGACAGCTTCTGTTGTGATGGAGCACCTGTACGTAGGAGTCTGATTTAGCTCCGTGTCGCTAAATAAGAGGAGTACATTGCCTTCCGGAGGACTTTCAGGAGGAACTACCCCGCAATTGCATATCATATTTAAGAAAATCCGGAATACTCCCCCAGATATTCCGACTTTTCGAGTCATCTCTTTCAGAGCAGAAATAAGAGCAGGGGAACTAAGCGAACTATTAGCAAAGGATACTTAATTTTGCAACCTCAGTTAAAGTGGGGGACTTGGAGAGCGTTATTCGAAACAAGATTCTGTCCTTTGTTGTCGTTGGATGTTAAAGATTTTCGCAGTTTTAACAAAGAAGGAATTTTTATTGGCAAACATTAGGACACACTCCAGGATCTTGATTCGATGCCCTTAAGTTCGAAAAATCGAAGCATATGCCGAGCGTGAGAATGGTAAAACTTTAGGATGAAAAGTCATTATGATGGTCCAAAACGTATTAAATGCTAAAACATTTATGTAATATCATAAATAAAATTTTTGTACTTTATGAATGTGTATTAGATTTTATATTGTATTAGATTAATGTCGTCTTATTATAGATAAAGAAATGAAGTATTTAACAACTCTCGCTCTTTTATACGTTTCCAAACAAATTCGGTTGCTAACAAATCGCTAATAAACTTAATTCTACATCTTCTAGTAAGAGCCACTTCTAACTCCTGTACATCTATAATTTATCACTAATTTTATGGCTCTCAGTTCTCTCTAATGGAATAATTAATCAGATATTATTTAGTGATAATTTTACTCGCTCTGCTGTTTAGAAATTTTAGAAAAAGAAACTTTTTTTTTCAAATGCTTAGAAACTTTTACAACTAATGCTCGTGTTGTTTTTTAGCTTTTTGCCTCCTGAAGTTCACCCAAATTCGATAAAACCTAAAAAATGTTAATAAATACTACGCAAATGACAAATTATTGGCGTAGTATTTATTTATTTATTAACTTTTTTTTTTCTTTAACAACAAAATCTACTTGGTAGTATAAAGTAGATTTGCTACTACAAGTTGAGCTTGGTCCGAAACTAGATAAGTTATATCGAACTGAAAGTTACATTTTTTTTATTTCTCCACACCTCGAACTCGAACCTAGGGCTATGCAACAGTTATCAGTTAGAAAGATGAGAGTGGAACATCGGTGCGCCTCATATACCACGAAACGCCCACCGACAGAAGATGGGGTGACAATGTCTTCCGGCAATATTGTTAGGGGTAACTATCCCCAATGTGATTGTCATATGAAAACCCGGAAGCTTCTATAAGAAAGTTTGATACCAGAGTTAGACAGTTACATGCACATTGTCACAGTCGCCCTTGTGCCTCCTCGATTTCGAAAGCTGAGACTACAAGAATACCTCCAAAATATTCAAATTTCACTCTAGTTGCCCAGGTTTCTACTAGCATACTAGCTGCGCAGGTTTCCATTGGCACACTAGATGAGCAGGTTTCCATTGGCACACTAGCTGCGCAGGTTTCCATTGGCACACTAGCTGCGCAAGTTTCAGTAAGCCACGAGTTGAGCTCAAAGTTATACTGAAGATGAAAATGATAAATCCCTAGGTAAACGGATATGATAAATCCCCTCGGTTGTAACAACATTCCGAGGGACTCAAAAGAAGAATTTGCAAACACTCCAGATGTCACCCTCTGGTGCTTCTAGCTCTACTAAATTGCTTTCACCAGAAAAAAACCTTTGATAAAAATAATAACAATAATAATTCATTTATAATGATTACAATATGCCCCCCACTTAAAGACATTAACATTAATTACTTTCGTAATTATCATTAGTTCTTCACATACTACATAGTATGTGGTTTCGTAAGAAATAGCTCGAAGGAACTAAATTATGATGTAAATCGAAATTGATCAACAAAATTAAATAACGTGGTTAATTAACCACTAACCTAACTTTTTCCATTCCATATTGGCGCAATCCATTCGTTGTGTGAAAAAATTCTATTTTTTGAGACAAATGTCTAAAAATAACTTTTCAAATTAAAGAAAAGGGGACCATATATAATATAGACAAGAAACGTTTCATGCATTAAATGAAAAATACGTTACTTTCTTGTTATAATTTTGATGGAAAAAGCATACAAATTAGTTGATTTCAGTAAAAAAATGTTTGTAAATTCTGAAAGTAATTGAAATTGTTTATTTAAATAATAATAATTAAACATTTCCCTTATTTTTATCTCAATTATACCATTTAGAATATATAAAACCGTTTGATTCTCCTCCGCATTATACAGTTTATTTATAACAATTAATTACACATTTTTATTACAATTTTATAACAATTAATTACACATTTTTATTACAATTTATAACAATTAATTACATTTTATTACAATTTATAACAATTAATTACACATTTTTATTAAATTTATAACAATTAGGAAACACATTTTTATTACAATTTATAACAATTATTTACACATTTTTATTACAATTTATAAACAATTATTCGCGAAACATTTTTATTACAATTTATAACAATTATTTACACATTTTTATATATTTTATCGTGAATTATACCATTCACAGTCAATAAAATCGTGATTATCCACCTATCATTCAAGTAGCTATGAATGGTTAAGATAATTTATAAGACCATCAAGTAGAATGACGTCATATTTTCTTTTGTAGACATTCTTAAATTCACCAAGCAAATGGCATAAAATATTTAACAAAAGATCGCTATTTGTTTTTAGTTGCGCCAAATTAACTAAAAACTTTCATTTAAGGCAGTTCTATTGAAAGTTCTATTGAAAGTTGGAATATACAAGGTGAAAAATAAAGTCCCACTTTCAAAATGATGTAAAAAAGAACCATTAATGACAATGAGTTCAAATTTGAATTGAAGATACGGTATGGCAATTGAAGGGAAAACAGCATGGCATCAAAAAAGTTCCACCGATTTTCCCATCCAATTTGGTATGACCTTGCCGTGGTGGATGGGCTTTCCACTAAGAATGTCACAAATGCTGAATGACTTGGAAGTCATTTTTTCGTCAAAAAAACCAAAACAATCAAAGTACATTGAACACTACAGTTGGCTTAATGTGCAACTCATGAAAAATACGTTGTAATTTGATTCAAAATATCACTGGCAGCTGAAAACACTTTCTTTATGCCGCTTTTAGCGCCATCTATTAATACACTTTGGAACTCTTTTGATACGGTACCGTTTCTCTCTTCTTCAAAGTATCTTCAGTTCAAATTTGAACTCATTGTGACGAGTGGTTCTTTTTTACAGTATTTTGAAAGTGAAACTTTAATTATAATCATCCTGTATATAAAAGGAGTAAAAAATGCGATCGATGAAAATGAAAGTATTTTTAATTTGCATGTTTGCGGTTTATAAAAAACAAGTTTAAATAAAAACTTATAAGGAATTTTACCAAACCTATTAGAATTCTTTTTTTTAGAAAGGAATTAAATAAAAGAATAATTATTTACATTGTCTTATTTTAATAAGATAATTTTCAATTTTCATTTTAAATAGTATTAATTGAAAGTTACGAAAAAATAATTTAAATTTTCATATAATTATTAATTGGAAACATTTTTAAAAGTTTCTGATTTGAAATTAATAAGTTATTCATTTTCTATTAACTAACTATTTTAATAAGAAAGCAATTTTTTTTAATTACTTTTTCCGTAACAAATCCGATAAATAGTTTATTAATAGTATTTTATAAATAGACTCTTTTTTTTTTTACTGCAAAAAGGATGTAATTTATTTCCTATTCATTTTAAATATCCCTATTATCTACCACAGTTTGCTCTTATGAAATATATAATTTTGTAATTTTATAATGATCGTAGCTTTCATTTAATATTTTTAATGTGTAGTCACTTGTCTTTTATTTTTATTATTTTTTTTATTTATTTATTTTTTTAGTTTCAATAAAGAGTTTATTTATTTAATATTTAGTCAATATTAGAGTTACATGATCTTTGTTTTTATGATTTAATGATTTTACTTTATTTTTGTGTTTAACATTTAAAATATAAAAAAACCTTTTTGAGGATTGCGAGGTTGTATAAGATTTATTTAAAAAATTTGTTTAAGTTTTTCTTTTAAATCTAACTTTGTAAATTTGAAATGTTTTCTCATAATCTGTTAAAAGTTTTTTCATTACTATTATTTTAATTTAACTTGCGTGATGCCTGGTCTTCTGCTAAAAGGCATTAAAAATATCCTATATTTTGACTATAAGGAAAGATATTTTTTAATTTAATATTAAATAGATATTAATTGTATTTAAAAATGAAAGAATCCTTGAAACATAAATTTTTATTTTAAAAGTAAAATTTATTTTATTTCAAGCCGAAATAAGCATTGAATGCTTTCAATAAAAAATAAATTAGTTAATGGTTTGCTTTGGAAATTTTGAAGCACAACATATCTTAAAACTATATTCACTTCAGGTATAAACACAATAAATTCGTAATCACAGAACAATTTTACGTTAGATTTTAGAAAAAAAATGGGAGTGAAATGAACTCCTCCTGCTCTGAGTAGGAATTGCAATACCGGTATACCGGGATACGGAATACCGAATACCGGTATTTTGAGATATTTTGTACAATTTTGTAATACCGGCATTCACAAGTTTAAATACCGTTTTTTCGGTATTTATTACAAATTTAGAATTTTTATCTGTGAAATTCTTATTCTTATCTGTGATTTCTTACTCAGAATTCTTATCTGAAAAACTAGAAATTCTTATCTGCGAATACAAGGTTGAAGAAAGTGTGTAACATTTCGATGTTTTTAAATTGGTGAGTTTGTTATTCACATTGTATTTGCATATCATAATTTAGAGTTCAAACTATTTTCAGATTTATTATATATATATACTCATAAATAATACCTCATAATAATGAATAGTAATAACTTTTTAAAGAACATGAAAAAAATAAGTTGATAATACTTCGGTTTAGCTGAATATGGTGGAACAATGTAAAAAATTTTCAAGAGTTATTAAAAAGTGAATAGAGGAAGTAAAAGAGGACTCTTTACACATTTAAAAATGAAACATTGTTAAAAAAACGAAAAACAAAAAGAAACAAATTTGTTAAAGAGGAAATAACTTAATTGTGATGAAGATACAAACTTAATCACAGTTTCTAAGCCCAAGCCATCAGGGATTTTAGGTTAAAAAAAAAAAAAAAAGATAATTTGGATGAAATTATAAGTAAAAAATGACAGTATTAGATAGTTTGCCATTTCGAGTGTTTTTTGTGGTATTTATTTTCTCTAATAAAACTGCAAATAAAACAAAAAAAAACACCTGTGTTTTCTTTCTTTTCTAAAATTTCTACCACCGGTATTAAAAACCGCTATCCCGGTATTAAGATCTAAAAAATACCGAATACCGGTATTGAACTTTTGGTCCGATATTGCAATCCCTAGTTCTGAGGCATTTGTTTCAAATTATAATGGCATCAGAGAGCAAAACAGGTTCACTAAATTGATATTTTTAATTTTAAAATGATCATTAAGCTTCATAGTGATGAGCAAAACCAAAAGTTCTAATGGATACTCTGAATTAGCATTTAGAAGGCTTTTCAATAAGAATCGAAGTTTTTAAAACATTCCTTTCATATAAAAAGAAAATAGAAAGCATAATTTTTTTTGTAGAAAATTATTTATTTTTCTAGCCATTTTATATCCATTTATACAAATTTAATTCATTAAGACGCTGTTTTATTTATGTTGTTGATTAATAGTTTGTATCATAATAAAATCGAGCATTATTTTCATGGAATGGAAGACGATATTTTTATTTTAATGAACAATAATTAAATAGGAAAGCACATTATTTTTTTTTAAGATAAAAAAAGCTTTCAGTTAAAATTTTTTTTGAAAAATAAAATTATTTTATTTTAACATTTTATCGAAATGGATTCATTTATTTGAAATGAAATCAATAACATCCGTTAAATAACTGCAGGCAGTAAGCAGTGTAATGTATATATAATTTAATAAAGACGGAAATCATATAAAAAAAAAGAAAGATTTATTGTTAATCGGACAAATAATTTTCTTTAATGTTTAATAAGTAGTCTTAAAAATTGAATTTTAAAATTTTGCTAAACGTTAACATACATTAGAACTTAGATAAATTTTATTGTATTTAATTTTATTATTAATAATTTATTTAATGCTGCATAATTGAATAAAAATCACATTTCAGAGTTTATATATATATATATATATATATATATATATATATATATATATATATATATATATATAAGGGTGAGCAGAAGATCTACCTTCCCGTGGTGCACCTGGTAACACTTTTAGTGGCTAAAAGATCTGCAACTTGGCATTATTGTTAGATTAATAAACTCTGTTTCAGCATGTTTTGTTGTATTATTTTGTTGTTGTTGTATGTTACATGTTTTTTTTTCGTTGTTTCTTTTTTGTTATAGCTGTTCATAATCTACCATTGGAAATAAAAAAAAATATATAATATATATATATACATATATAGTAACTAAAGCTCGGTGCCATAGGTTTTCGGGTTCGTGTCCTCGTGATGCCATCGATATTTATGACACCCCTACCCAGTAAAAGAAAACACCTCATGTTTCTGAAACTGCCAGAAGGCAGACGGCCTTGGCCCACCATGGGGCTGTTGCACAAATGAAGAATACATATATATATATATATATATATATATATATATATATATATATATATATATTGTTATTATTTTATTTGTTGTTGTTAATAATGTTCCACATTCTAATATTTCTGTTACTCTTTTATTGCAAAAAAATCTTAAACCGAATTGTTGCATAGTTTCCGAAAGGTAAGCAAGTTGCCAGTTTAAAAACAAGATAATTTATAGTATTAAAACAATATGTATTAGAAGCACTAAATTTTGGGACAAGTTTCTTTTGAATTTAAATAAAAAGAACTTTTGTCCATCGAAATACAGTTAATATTTTGAAGATACAAATTGTAATATTCTATACCAGGGGTCTCCAAACTACGGCCCGCGGGCCAAATCCAGCCCGCGACCGCGAATAGCTTATTGTTGCTGTAATAAGTTGGATAAAAAAACACAGAATGATAATAACTCGGTTTTATCGACTTGCTAGGTAAAAGCTTAATGACAAGCATAATACGAGGAAAATTTAACTTAAGCATAACAACTAACAAGTATTTGAAATGATTCCCACTAACATTATAAACTAGTAAACATCCCGCGGTTACCCTCGGTAGTTATGTTGGGGTGAAAGAGTATAGCATATGTATGTATATCGATGTTTCGAATGTAAATATCCTGTCTCGAACATATGATTTTTATCTGAAAATCCCTCAGGAACGGAAAAGCTAAATGAGCGCAATGAAACCGTGGGGTATCCACTTGTAAAAATACGAATGAGATTTGTGTAATTGTGATTTTCACTGACAATGGTTGTAGTTATCAAGTATATGCTCGCTCAGAGCGAGTACTCGGCGACTGGTCTAGAAATTATAGATAATGGCAGAAAAATTAAAACGGTTTTGGCCCTTGACACTTACCGGGTAAACAGTATGGCCCTAAGGCTGGAAAGTTTGGAGACGTTCTATAGCAACAGTACAATTTAAAAACTCAATATAACAACCTCAAACGCAAAAGGTAATGACATAACTGGCTTTCAATGTCTACCCAACGGCCCAGAAATGAGTCCAAAGAACATTATTTTTAGTGTAGAGATGTGAGTAATAGTTTATTATAAGCTGTTAGGAGACGATCCATCAAAACCGCTGAGGTTTACTGTGTGAGTAGCTAAGGCGATGTAAACATTTTGTAGAAAAAAGACCTCCGTTGTTAAACATCAATGGCAATACATGCTCTGCACTGTAAGAGAGACTTTGGGAAATCGACTTCGAAATTGTGTTTTATTACCCTTTTCTCGACCTTGTTCGAACAGATTATCATTTATTTAGAATTTTAAACAATGATTTTATAGTTAGACAATGATTTTATGTTAATGTCTCTATTTTTCAGGCGAATTATCAAAAATAAAATCCGTTTTAAGCCCGACTCGTGATGTAGTGGCAACGTGTGTTTGCTGGTGAGCATTAGGGTTGATGTTCAATCCGCTAGCGGTTTCGTTGTTGACACTGTTTCCAAAAACGGGGGAATTAGATGGCGTTTGGGATGTTAGCATCTTTCCTCGTTAATCGGACTATCTAGTGGGTGCTTTCTGAATTTTCTCCCATACGATACGCAAATGCGGGGTAATTCCCCTTAAAAGTTTCCCCAGAAGGCACTGCCTCCTTCTTCAGCGACTCGGAACCCTAGCCAGACTTCTACCTATGGGTACTTCACTATATGGGCTGTCTCTTTTCCGCCATCCATGAGTAGATTAGTCATGGGAGTCCGCCTCTCGCGCCGAATACTGAGGATCAGACACAACAACAAATCCGTTTTATTTTAATTTTAAATAAATGGACAATACTTTCATGGTAACTTGATAAAACAGTTACATTTATACGAGATATCATATCGATACAGTACTTCCTCATCAATCCATGATATTTTCTACCAAGTGGACTAAAAATTGATTATACATGTTATTTTGATTAGTCCTAATAGCAATATAAGCATACTATCGTTTCAAAAAACGCATCAAATTATTGCCGTCCTGCTTTGCTATAAAAAAAGAGATGGTTCGATTGTGTTTCTAACGACAATTGAATGTCTTAAGGAGGAGTATACGAACCCCTCCCCTCATGCAACCCTTAGGGTGTTCTTTCCTAATTCTAATATCAAAACATAATTATTATATTAAATATAATATAATAATTTTATTGTTGTTGTGAATAATCCTCAGTTTTCGGCAGCGCGGATCCACATCCCATCAGTAGTCTTTTCATCTTCTGTTGTAATGGAGCTCCCTTAGGTAAAAGTCTGACTTGATTTCGATTCGCTGAAGAAGGAGGGCAGTGCCTTCCTGGAGGACTTTTTAGGGAGGAAGTACCCCGCATTTACGTATCGTATGGGAGGAAACCCGATAAACTCCCAGGAAATCCGACTCATGAGGCAAGATGTTGAACATCCCAAATGCCATCTATTCTCCTCGTTTTTGAACAATGTCTACAACAATGCCGTCAGCTGATTGAACCTCAGCCTCAATGCTCACTAGCAGCGCATGTTACCACTAAGCCACGACTCGGGCATTTATTTCATACTAAGTATTATTTAAAATTTGACAAAAGTATTCTAATATATTTTACAAAAAAAAAAAAAAAAAGAAAATGCACTTGCTTTTTTTTTTTTTATTGTAAAACAATATATCTTACTCAAAACTGTCAAATATCTGAAAGAGTATGAATAAAAAAATACAATTTTTTAAACTTTTTTTTCCATTCGAGAGGTTTTTCTTTCAAATGAAACTGGTAAGCATTAAAAAAAAATTATAAAGTAAAGTTTTACTTTCGAATAAAAAATACATATAACAAAGATCTGGCTATGGATAGAATTTTTTGTAACTTTTCTTTTATAAATACATTTTTAGGATACAGAAAATTGCAAAAAAAATTACAACTTTTTTTATGGATTTTGACAACAGGAACGTGTTGGTTCGCGATTAAACAAACTTCTCAAGAAACTGAAAATATAATAAATCGTCTCTCACATAGATCTTTTTAAATGAAGCTTCTGTAAAAAGAGAATGTGAATATTTTTTATAAATCTGATGTCTGTAGTTTCTGTTTCTTATTCAATAATAGAGTGTTAATAATAATAAAGCAAATAATATGTCGAAACTTTACAATCTCAACATTTTTTTTAATGTTAAGAATTTTTATTGTTCAGTGTTCTGACATTTTCACATATTTTTTTATATTCTTTAAATATCCTGTAATTCAATGGTTCGCCAAATTTTATTACTCTATTGAGCCAAAAGTAAATTCTATAGAGCCCCATTCAAACATATTTACAATTAAATAAAACATTTTTCTTATTTATAGCATAACATTATTTTATTAATAAAACATGTACTTCATTTAAATTAATATTATATGACTGAAGAATTTTTGAAATTATATAGAAAACTATTATTACTATTTCGAATTAACCCATTGTACTGAAATGTTATTATAATTAACTGCAAATATTTAATTTCTTGAATGCAAAATCAATAAAATATTTAATTTCATAGTTTATGAATGAAATGAGAAATCTATTCTAGAGGAATTATAATCTAGAGAATCTATTGTAGTCAAACAATAAAAAACATGTAAAAGAAACATATGTTGCAATATCTTGAGATTTAAAATAGGGTCAGAGCGGCTAGGTGGAAAGCAGAATTGGGTTTCCGCAGGGGGGATTCGAGTTCGAAACCCATTTAGAGACAACAAACAGAAAATTTCCATGTCTATATCGAAAACGGGCATAAATCTGTAGGCCGGAATAAAAATTCCATTCGGTTTGAGACGAAAGTTTGGTTTGTCGCTCTACGGTCATTTTGTGCACACTTTTAGGCTAATTTAGACCGGGACCTACAGTTTAACATAGATTTCGGACCCCTCACAAACATCCATACCACGGCCAGGATTCCGAACCTGAAGCCTGTAGTATCAAAGACCAGAGCACTGGCTAATTAGCCAGAAGGCAGCTCAAGAAGAAGGAGAAATGTGAGTCGCTCTCTTGAAAGGTTCCTTCAAAATATGTGTTAACAAAAGGACCATAAAAGGTACCAAGTTAATTGACCACCCTGGTTAATGCTGAATTTGTTACATCTCTACCACTCTAGTTGCAAATGACCTCATAAATCAAGAATTCTTTAAGACTCAGGCTAATTTTAAGTAGTTTTGACATTCCTAATTATTATCAATAGAATCCGTGTTCCAAATATGTAAGCCAGAACAAACTCATCGACTTGTGTTTAATGGACGACGTATATCACTTTTATGTGTAACGCATTTATGCCTTATGGGAGAAAATCTGAACCCCCTTACCTCCAGGAATCTTGACTACTGATACTAAATGCTTTATATAACATACGTGGTCGTCACAATTGCAATCTTCTCAAAAGGGTGATTGCAATGGACACCACAAGCGGACTCGAACCGAAACTTCCTCCACGCTAGCGTTGCGCATATTGCAAAGAGTTGTGTCATTAAAATTTTTTTCCATCAAAGAAATTTTGGCATTATTTATTTATAAAACGTTTTCACTCATTTAAGATGGTTTGACTCTTATGTGTAGAAAATACATCATTCAGAATTTGGTAGATTAGTGTTGTGTAAGAAGGAATATAATGTGATTTTACTAAGTAACCAGTTTTGGGAAACATTTTTAAAATAGGTTTGTAATCTCTTTAAAAAAAACATTCCTTGTAAAGTATATTCGTCAGTGGCTGATAGTTGTTAGAATGCCGACTGCTGCGTAGACAAGAAACAGAAGTTGTCCTTTTACTATCCTTCTTTTTCAAAAGCCTGTCCTTGTTTTTAACGATTCACTTTAAAAAGGTCCTATATTAAATAACATGTTTTAATCTCTGACTTTCAATATATAGTATATATACATAGTATATAAAACAAATCGAGATTGGGTAAGATATTTATGGGAAACATCAGTTAATATTAAAAGCAAAGGCTTAACAGCATTCCATGTGCATTAATTTTTAATGTGATGCATAGTTAGTGCCATTCAAAAGAGAGAATGGACAAGAGACTATTTAGAAATATAATCAGTTAGTATAACAAAACCCTAATAGCATTCGCTTTACATGAATTTTCATTTGATTTTTTTTATTTATTCCCATTAAAATGGCAAAAATCAACAAGAAAGAAAAAAGCGAATACATAAAAAAAAGAACCAAATGCCATGAAAATCAGCGAAAAACTATGAAAACTTAATTATAATGTACTGAAGACAGATTTATCAAGAAACATGTACTCTCAGACATTATAAACTATGTTATTTTTTGCTCACCAAATGATTAGATGTAAGATATAACCAAATCTAGCGAAGTACTATTAATGATTATATATATATATATATATATATATACTAAATTAAGGGTTTTATGTTCTTGCTTTTGTTATCATGAATTTGTGTTTTCATAAACGTAGTGTAAAAGGTACATAGAAAAACTTTACAATGTCTTTGTGTTCTTTATTTCTTTCTCCATTTGCTTTCTTTGGATCTCAGAAAGGAAGAGTTCTTCATAAACTCATGTAACCATCTCTGGGTTACATGAGTTTTTCTTGAAGTCATTTGTATTTTAAATTGCATTGACATTAAATATGCTAAAGAAGTTTTGCAATGTCACTTGTCTCAAAAGCAAACCTTTTGAGATCTTTTTCCCCATTTATCACTGTCTAGATGTACTTTCTTCTTTTTGACGATTTTGATGACGAAAAAATAACTTTATGTATGTTTCAAGAGAAACACTCCATAAGATAAATTTTATGTTGAAATTTAATTTTACGGTTCCTTTGAAACTGATGCTGCATGATGAATCTCAGTTTAAAATAATTTATATTTTTCAATTTGCGAATATTACATTCTAAACTGACAAAGGATTTGTCGCTGGTTAGTTTATTCTCTTGGTGCCAGCAGTAAAATGAAAGTATACAATTGTTAAATCATATTTGCATTTGCTGCACAGCTATCTTTAATGATGTAACCACTTGAGAAAGCTTCAAATGCGGATTAAATGTAACAATATATTGCCTAAGAAAAAGTGTTTTTGTTCGTTTTGATATTTTAAAATATGGGAAGGCACTTTTATGAAAATGTTTTATAAATTCTTAAAATTGATAAGTTAAAAAATACCGAAAGCCATCAAATACAATTTGATTTATTTTCGCTCTCTATCTATTTATTTAAATAAATAATACTACTGTGCCCAAAAAAGTGAGGTCAATTATTTTTCCCAACTCTTTATTTGTTCTTCAAATTTATTTCATCGCCTTCAAAGTGATTCCCTCCGGGCACAAAGCACTTATGCCAACTTTTTTTCCGATCCTCAATGCATGCTAAAATGTCATCGGCAGGGATGGCCTTCAAAGCTCGCGCCGATTCACGTTGAATCTCTTCAATCGACTCAAAACAGTGACCCCGGAGTGGTCTTTTGTGTTTAGGAATAACCAGAAGTCGCATGGTGTAAGTACGGTGGATGTGGAACAACAGTCTCAGCTTTGGCGAAAAAGTCACGAAGAATCAATGCAGTGTGAGCTGGTGCATTCAATATTTTCGGTACCAATCGAGATTTGACGCATTTGAGGCCCAAAATGGAATTGACCGATCCTTTTGAAATTGCAATATCATCCGCAAGGTCTCTAATTGTAAATCGACGGTTTGCAAGCACCAGATCTTTAATTTTGGACGTGAGCTTCGTCGGTTGAGGTTGATGGTCGACCAGAGGGCTCTTCGTCTTCAACGCGTTCTCAGCCTTCTTTGAACCGTTTATACATTCTAAACATTTCTGTCCGTATAGGAATGCTCGCCGAATGCCTTCTGCAGCATTCTATATGTTTCTGCTAACAAAATTGAATGAAAGTTCTTTGCTCAATTAATTCAGACCTTTTAAAAAATCGCCGGAATCAGTTTTAGCGTCTCACAAAGCCAAGCGTAACTAAAACACTAATGCATATTTTGACTTCAAATTTCACACAGATGTCAAGAACAGTGCCGGCTCTCTAAAGAAAAAGAAAAGTGAAATTCCGTATGCCCCGGAAATTTTAAATTGAAAATTGGTCTTACTTTTGGACACAGTAGTATGTCTTTAAGAAAATTTTCTTTTAAATCTTAAGCTTTAATGTTGTTGTTTACAATCGCCGATTACTTTGACATACACTCAAGAGCCAAAACATTATGACCACCCCTACATTTTGCAATGAACTCGCCTGGATGACGTGGAAGGCACGTGATCAGGTGGAAGTGGTATTTGACTGCTGGTGGAGAGTCTGAAGAATCATTCTTTCACTTACTTCTGAGTGTGATGGGAAAGGCTGCGGATCTAAGCGACTTTGATGGACGGCAGATTGTAATGGCTCGAAGGCTCGGAACAAGTATTTCCGAAACTGCACGACTCGTGGGTTGTTCGCGATCTACAGTTGTTAGTACTTATGCAAAGTGGATGAATGACGGTGAAACCAGCAGTAGACGACATGGTGTTGGACGTCCACACGCTATCAAAGAAAAAGGTCGCCGGAGACTGTCTCGCATGGTGAAGCAAAACCGGAGCCAGACAATGGCTCAGCTGACAACCCAATACAATGCAGGGCGAAGTAGAATAGTATCGGAGCACATTGTTCAGCGGACACTGTTGGATATGGGACTACGCTGCAAACGTCCCACTCGTGTGCCATTGCTGACTAAGCGCCATCGCCAACTGCGTCTGCGCTGGGCCCGGGAACATCGTGACTAGTCCATGGATCAGTGGGAGAGAGTTGCTTGTCAGATAAATCACGGTTTGTCATTTATCACACCGATGGCCGTGTCAGGATACGCCGTCTTCCAGGCGAACAGTTGCTCCCTCAATGTACAGTAGGTCATACACAGGCCGGTGGTGGCGGTATTATACATTGGGGACGTTCTCTTGGGCGTCTCTGGGACCCGTGGTTGTGGTAGAGCAGACCATGAATGCTACAGGGTATCTGAACATCATTGCGGACCAGTTGCACCCTTACACATGGCCTCTGTTTTCCAGCTGGAAATGGAATGTTCCAACAGGACAACGCCCATTTTCACAAGGCTAAAATTGTGTTGGGGTGGTTCCAGGAACATGATGCTGAATTCCAGTTAATGTCCTGGCCCCCTAACCCACCGGATCTCAATCCGATAGAACACATTTGGGATGTCCTGGGACGGCAGCTCAGAGTTCAAAGACCACCATTCGCAATATCTCGGATTTGCGTGACCGTTGCTTAAACATCTGGTACAATCTGACTCCGGCCATCTATCTACCAAGGACTTGTGGCATTCATGCCAAGGCGAGTTGAAGCTGTGTTGCGCGCCAAAGGTGGGCCAATTCGTTATTGACAGGTGTTCATAATGTTTTGGCTCTCAAGTCGTTTGCAAGAGGGCGATGGCAAAGGCAAAGATGAAGCAACTAGAGAACATCGAGGGGTACCCGATACATTGCAAACATTTTTCCCCAACAATATGTTGTAGTGTCAAATCTTTAGTGTCCTGCAATTGCGGGACGATATCCCCGATTAGTTTACTCATGGATGGAGGGAAAGGGAGCAGCTTCTGTTGTGATGGAGTACTCTTAGGTAAATGTGTGACTTGGCTCGGAGTCGCTGAAGGAGGAGGCCAGTGCCTTCCAGGAGGACGTTTAAGACGAATTATCTCACATTTGCTAATCATATAGGAAAAAGCCCAGAAAACTCCAGCTGGTAGTCTGACTAAAGTGGCAAGATGCTACACATCATGAACTCTATTAGTCTCCTCGTTTTTTGAAACAGTGTCTACAACAAATCCACCAGTGGATTGAAATTCAAATTTACGCTCACACTGCCATTAAGCCACTAGTCGGGCTTCAAAAAATATGTAATGAACAAAACAGCCTCAGAGATAATATTGCCCCTTCCTCCACTCCCTTTCAAATCCAACAGAAAGACTATTCTATTTGCTGATTTAATAGGCCTATTAACATAGACACAGAGGCCTTCGGTTCAGCTTCTCTTTTCGGGTTCATCTTCATCATGTTATCCTAGACTTGGCCAACAGATGTTTTAAATCAATTTGAGAATACATTCTGTCTTACTTACACTTACTGTAATTATTATTTAAATCATACACATCCAATTCAAATGGAGTTTTCCTTAGTATCAACTTTTTAATAGGTACCGAATTATTTTCAATAAAAATTTTCAATTTTTAGCAAAAGGTAATTGAACAGAAGATGATTTCAATCAGTTACCATAGATAATTTTAGAAAAAAAATCAAAAATAAGTAAGCATGCATCGAGATTAATTTTATTATATGTACAAGTAGTTATCAAAATAATGGACAAACTTGTGTGGTGGTTTAAAACCACCAAAACTATAAATGTGGCATTTAAGAATTTGCTTCGTAAGCATTAAAATATATTACTACCAATTTTTAAATATAAAAAGTATATGTCGTGGTAGTATGAGGTAACATTAGTGAAGTTGTATTCGTCTTGGGCTTTTTTGTCAAAAGAGTAAAATCTCAGACCTCACATAGTTTAAAAGAGCTCAAATGTAGAAGACCGACTATCTGGAGCAACTGTGGCGGAAACATCCCAGCTTTTATGCGTTTCTAGAGATACAGTGTCTAAAGTCATAACAGCGTACACAGAGTGAAGCAAGACGAGCTCCGGCAAAGCAAAATACTGGACGGAAAGAGAAGATAAATCAAAGAGATCGACGGGTAGAAACGGGTAATGTCTGAAAAAGAAAACAACTGCAGACAAAGTGACCGCAGAACTCAATCAGCATCTGAATTCTCCAGTGTCAGTAATTACAGTGAGGTACTTCATAAATAGGAAATTTAAGGCAGAGTGGTAATTTCTATGCTTCTATTCATATTTGCTAATGCCAAACGATGTCTACAGTGGTGATACAAACCACAAAACGTGGTTGATTGATAAATAGAAGACAAAGTTATAGGGTCAAACAAATCATGTTTCACACTTTTCACCACAATAGGAAAGATTCACGTTTCAAAAACACTTATATAAGCGTATGATCGTATTTATTTCTTCTAACTATCAAGCATGGAGGTGGGTCCATCATGGTATGGGAAGCCACGTCGTGCCATTTTCTAGCCCAATAGCAACCCTGAAAGGAAGGATCTCTGGGGGAAGTATAGAAGTTTTAGCTGGCCAGGTCCATCCTATGAAGCAAACTTTGTTTTTTGCAGAAGATGGAATTTTCAAGGAGGATAATGCTCCTATTCATGCAGTGGGACCTGTCCAATCATGGTTTGAGGAAATATTTGAAGTGAAACATCTACTTTTTGGCCGCACGACTTCAATATTATCGAACCGTTAGGGTTAGTTTAGAGAGATCATTCCAGAATTGTTATCCTCCACACCTTCATCTCTCTTCCTTATACAATATATCCATGAAGAAATGGTTCAATATTCCTTTAAATACTATTCAGACTTTGTATGATTCGATTAACGGGCGAATACCAGCTGTAATATATGATAAAGGCGATTCTTACTATATTAGTAAAAGATTACTTATAACTCTAAGGTATTTCCATTATTTTGATAATTATATATGGTTTAATTTTTTTAATAAATTAGTTGTGACGTGAATTTTTCTTTACTTCTTAAAGTGAAAAAAATTTAAATTAATAGCACAAAGTTTTTTATCTGGCTTCTTTTATAGAAGACCATTATAAGGACCATCAATCAAGATAGGCTCCTATTCCATTTATAAAAAAGAACCTAACAAAAAAAACCGATATCAGCATAACAGACAATGCATACTAGAAAATTTATAAAAAATAAAGATATTTAAAAAAGGAATGTACAAAAAGAACAACACTGTGACACGGAGCGATAAAACACATAGGAGAATAAAATATTTCTGCGCTTTTAATACATAAAATAATTTTTACACTTTCACTTTTTAATTTTACCACTTTTTATTGCTTTTGAACCAGTGGTTACTATTTCTGTTCTGAGTGATTAAAAGCGTTTATTTATGTAATCAAAACAAGAACAGTTTATAAAGGAAGGTTTATTAGTTGTATTTAATATTGATGCCATAAGTAGTCTCTGATAGGTTTGGTTTGTCGCTCTACGGTCATCTTATGCAACACCGAGCTAATTAGACCAGAACCTACAGCTGTAACGTGGTTTCCGAACCATTAACAGACATCCATGCCACCGCCAAGATTCACACCTGAATGCCTGCGATACCAAAGACCAGTGCGTAAGCCAATTGGTCATCAGGCTGCCAGTATCTGATAGGAGAGCTGCCTTCATTTTTACAGGATAAATCTTCATTTTAAAATAAAATCATGGGCTGCAATTCCAATTCCTAATATTCAATCCCATTTATTAAATCTGTTATCACTATCATTATTGATTTTGAAAACAGTGCCTTCAAAACATTGCTGCAATATATTCAAATTTTTTGGTTTTCTCTTCTATATGCGTCTTTTATTTTGACCATATGGTTAAAAGTTGCAATAATTAACTTCTTAAATTTCTTTTCAAATAAAATTCATTACAGAAACTTTTTTTTTTACAAAAATTCGAAACACTGTAATGCTTGAAATATCATCAATAAGTTTTTTTTTTCCTTGTTTCATTTCTTTTTTTGCTATAGAAATTCAGCCATCAATTTTAGCTCCTCCAATGGCAAACTAGAATCAGAACTCTAACTTTGATTCCTATAATCCTTGAGATGGGCCGAAATCACTATATAATATGTCACTGCTATAATCACTCAAAATGTCTTTCTTTTGCTGATTTTGGAGGAAAAAACAACAACATAAAGTAAACTCATGTGGAGATGAGTAATAAATAACAAGCAATTCCTCATCAATCTTTTTGGCACTTAAGAACAACATGCCAAATATTTGAATTGTACAAAATAGCCTAAATTAATCGCTTTTAAGCCCACTACTAAAAGTTACTTTTCACACGAGTTAACTCTTGGTGATCTGAAAAGTTACAAATCTGAAGTAAAGTTTATTCGGTATAATATATTAACGGGTTAAATAACATCATTAATGTCTTTTTCATTTGGTAAAAATATCAAAAATTGATGTACTTATAAAATGTAGATGTACTTGATAATTTTTATGCTGCTGCTTTCAAAACGTAGACATTTTTACCTGGGATGTTTTGTCACAGGAAACATGTGAGATTTGTTTTGGTTCTTCGCTTCACGGTCATTTTGTGCACACATTAGACTAATTAGACCGAGACCTACAGTTTAATGTTTGGATTCCGGATCACTCATAAACATCCATTCACCTGCCAGGATTCAAAACCTGAAGCATGTGGTACCAAAGGCCAGAGCGCTAGCCAATTGGCAATCAAGCCGCGCAAACATATGAGATAAAGCGTTACTTATGGTTACCAAAGCAGAGGAAGCCCGACTCGTGGCTCAGTGGTAACGTGCGTCGCTGGTGAGCATTAGGGCTGAGATTTAATCCGCTTGTGGCATTGTTATAGACAATATTTCAAAAGAAGAAGGAGACTTGATGGCATTTGGGATACTCAGCATCTTGGCTTGTGAGTCAGACTACATGAGAGAGTTTTCCAGTGTTTCTCACATACGATACCAAATGGGGCAGTTACCCCTAAGAGTCCTCCCGGAAAGCACTTCTCTCCTTCAGCGACTCGGAACCAAGTCAGACTTCTACCTACGGGTGCTCCATCACACAATAGAAGCTATCTCCTTCCATGACTTATGGGGTGTCCGTCCCACTGCTGCACACTGAAGATTAGTCACAACAGGAGGAGAAAATGGCTGCTACTATGCACTTCTATTTTGCCACGGCAAATTTGGATTGATCACTGCAATGGCAGCATCTAAAGTTTTGCAACATATTCTATGTCTCCTTGCGCCCAATGGAAATAATTCTCGAACAATGCATTTGCTGTTACCTATTCCTGGCAAAAGCATGGCACAATTGGGTACTATAAAAATTTTAAAAAAAAAAAAAATTATTATGGTTTCAATAATGTTTTGAGAGATAAATTACTTCCTGAAAATAAATTTTAAGGGTAATGTTTCGAAACACCATTATCGTATGAGTTGATGACGGTTTAGTCAGATCATTTGAGGTACCAAAAATATTAGAATCTCATTTAAAGTTTTGAAAACTTCATGGTTCTAATACCCACTTTTTGATCATGCATTGATTCACAAAGAAAGTTTTCAATACATTGCTTGTTAAATACGGACAATTTAGAATTCGAACTAATCTGAAAAATGCATCCAACGCATTTAAAGCAAAAACTTGTACGCAGAGTAAAATCACTTAGCATTAATGAAAAAAACCCTTTAAGAAAAACACTTAACTTAGGATTAAAAGAAATTGATACTTTTCACGTATATGTTGTATGCCGAACTGAAATGCTTCTTTTGAACCTTTCTTCACAAAAAATGCAAAGTTTTTTTTTTTTACTTTTTTTTTTTTGGATAAAAGAAATATTTACATAAGATTCGTAAATCCATTTAAATATACAATGCCTTCTACCTTTCATTTACTTGTAGAAGCTTCTTTTTTCTTCAGCAATCCTTTCAGCTTCCCTACAAATACTGCTTATTTTGGGCAGTCACAATAGCTGTAAGATGCATTAGAACTGATATTTTATTTATGAATTGTGTGGAATGGTTTTTATTTGAGATTTCTTTAAAAGATTTTACTTTAATTTTATGATATTAAATATTTTATTTCATATTAGTGAAAGGTAATGGTTAACAAAAAAAGATTAAAAGATAAAGGTTTCAGGACCAGGTTTACAAATTTCAAGGATGGGTATTTGGACGACTAAGGGACCTAGATGGTTGGGAAGCACATAGCAATACTGGATCTGAAATGTTGGCGCAGAAAATATCAGAAATAGAAGTACAACATGTAAATGAAGGCGTGGTTTACTAATCAATGTATACCAATAAAGATACAATGGTGAACAGTAACAAACGTGAACTGCGGGTGCATGTTGCTATCTCACTCTGTAGTGGGACATCCCGGCTTTCTGGAGCTATAAGTCATGTAATAGAAGTTGATTATACTCTCCTCCAGTTCTCCCCTTTGGTACTGCAGGTTTCAGGTTCGAATTCTGGAGGTCGTATGGATGTTTGTGAGTGGTTAGGAATCCAAGTTAAACAGTAGGTCCTAGTCTAATTAGCCTAAAGTGTGTTCAAAATGACTGTAAAAGCAACAAACCAAACCTCCAAGTCTAGAGTATGTCTCTTTTCGTTCACGATTTATAACGGCTCTCTAGAATATTCTTCTCTCAAATAACATCTGTTGCAGGCGTTCAACTCCATGATAAAATGCATATTAATTTTTTCCTTTTAGTTAAACTGCTCCATGCTCCCAATCATTATGACTACGATTAAAAGTAGCTTACTAAAAACACTTCGCAAGGTTGGAATAGGGGGCTCTTAATCAACTCCATTCTCTTACTCAACTCTCAATTCTCTTGACATAGAATTCAATATGGGTACTTCTTCCCTATGTTATTTGAGTGTCATGCTATTCTTCTCCCAAAAATATAAAGCAGGAAGGAGGTTTGCAGAGTGGCCACTCACAAATTCATTAACATCTTTGCGTTTATTTCCTTTTTGCACTGCATAATGAAAATTGTTTTGGTGTATACTACTAACACCAGAAATGTGTCCTATTCTTTTTAAAATACCTCACATTATGCCAAATATATAGTTTTTCAGAATTCTGTATGCGTATGGTAAACCGATAGGAATCAGAGTTACTTAGAAAGGCATGGCAGGGAGTGGATAAATGGTACAATACGCCATAGCTTAGTTAAAGGCTCGGCGCATGAGTATGTTTGACAGTGTTCGGCGAACATGCATCGTATCATCAAACATGAGTTCTCTGATATTCATTTCATGTAATAACAAGATAACGTTCTAGATAATTCTTTTATGTAAGATCTAGATAATGTTCTAGATAATTCTTTCATGTAAGATCTAGATAATGATAATTCTAAGATCTAGATGATGTTCTAGATAATTCCTTCATGTAAGATCTAGATAGACGTTCCATAATATGATAAGATTGGAAACTTAAGTCATTAATTGGGATTTTCAACACGATGCGGTTCTATTTCATTACTCAATGTGCGCATGAATTTTTGGGACCGTACGATAGGGTAGCCTTATAGCATGATTCCTCCGATCATTTAATTTATTACATACTGATTTTTTCATAACATATCTTCAAAAAAGAAATTGTTTAAGAGACGCTTCCAGTTTCTGACATCGACCACGCATACAAACCGCCCATTTACCAATGTAAAAAAATGGCATTCATAGTGATAACTGCTACTTTGTGTACTGATTTATGTATTATACTACTGATTTGTGTGTAGATAATTAATTGCTTGATGTTGTATTTGCAGGCATTTGTGATATCTATATCACCTGGAAATAGCATTTCTAGCCATGCCTTCTTCCGTGGTTGTATTTCTTATCTGGGCCCTTTACCTCTTCTCCAAAACTGTATATTGCGAAATTAATGTATACGAAGTTTAAATAATTCATTAATGCAACAAATATTTAGCAAATAAATCGCTTCACGTGCAAGTTGCATCTGTACCTCGTGGTTATAACTGGGGCTTAAAATTAACCACAATTTAATCACCATATTGTAAACGGCATTAATTTTTTTAAAATTGCTATTTTCTATATTATTTATATTTCACCAAAAGTTTCTGCAAAAAGAAATAAAACGTGAAATTATTTCACTCTGCTTAGCAAGAATTTTTAAGTTCAGAATCCTTGTAAATCCCGGTCATAATTTATTCTGGAAATTCAATATTTTGCTACAAACTTATTGCCCTGAGTCTTCTTTGCAAAGCGTTTTTCATCATTTCCGAAGAACTTTTGCTCACTAAGGTGAAAAAAAAGGCAATTTTTTATCTGACGGTCTTTGTAGGTCTTAGCTCCAGGACTTCCAAGAATTCTTTTCTTCTTCTTTACATTTTTTGGACCAGGTTCTTTCAAAATATTCTATGCCATTCAAAAGATTCGAAAGAGCTTCTTATTTCCCTTTTTTTAATTTCTTTTCGATTTCGCAAGAAACAGTTTTTCGTTTGACACACTATCCTAGAAAGATAGCATGCAAATTATTTCATGTCCGACACTTTATTTCGTGTGACATTTTATCGCGACTCCTGGATATACAGTAGAATGCTTTTCAATCATAATTTATTGTTAAAGTTAACTTCTTTCTGGGATTTGCACTTATGTTTCTGTCTAATTAGAGGTCTGAATAAAACACATAATTTTTTTAAGCAATGATTTTGTAAAAGGTTTAGTATTTCTAATGAAAACACTTTTAAAAGACTTTATATATACATTCTAGAAAATATGGAAACATGTCTATGTTTCTTTTGTTGTTAGTTTTCAATTCTCTTTACCAAAGTATCAACTTATTGTTATATTTAACTTATTACCCTTATTAATTTCTACGATTTCATTTGACACTCAGGCAAAGTAATAGATACAGAATTGCAGTTTTGTTTCCGTTGCTTTAATAATAGCTTTACCATTTGACAATGCATATTAATTTTCAAGTGGTGAAACTAAAAAAAAAAAAAAATAAAATAAGGTATAAATAGTAAAATGTATATAGGTATAAAGGTAAAAAGGTATATATAGGCAAGGTATATATATATATATAATAGTAATATTTAAAAGGTAAAGCTAATTCATTAAATTATTCCTGTAATATCAAATCCATGCCATTTATTAATATTAGTACATCTAATCCATACTCTCTCCATATTAATTCCTACGATCTCATTTAACACTGAGGCAAAGTGATAGAAACATAATTGCAGTTTTGTTTCCGCTGCTTTAAAGGTCATCAAGGGAAAAATAATGGTTTTAATTAACTGTCACTTCCGCTGTTTTCATAAACTTCCTCCGCTGAAATTGAACAATGTTTGTCTTTTAATTGTCATTCATTACCTTCGCTTCTTCTCATCATTATCTGGAATGGTCGATTACACTCGCTGTTGACGTGCAATACATCATGTTTAAGATAATAGTCTTCTAACTATTACGTACTTTAAAATTAAGCTGAAAGGTTTGTAATTTTCATCCTATTCAAGTACCCATAACAAATATTCTGACAAATATTTGTAAGAAGTATTTTATCAACAAGTTTTATTAGTGCAGATATTGATGACACAGAAAGGTTTTAAGATGATTGTTTACAAATATTTACCTAAATAATAGTTTTTAAGTTACATAGCTTTTTTTAAGAAAGTATTAAAGTTGAATAAAGAATGTAAAATTTTCCAGTTAAAAAAGGAAAATTGAATTTATAATAAATGTTTCTTCATTTCTACTAGTTTTTACAATTTTTAATGTGATTTGAAAGTAAAACTTTTTGCTTTTTTTTTTTTTTTTTTTTACAAAAAATATCAAAGCGAAAATTAGTAGGAATAAATAGATCTGGAAATTTTAAAACAACTTCAAAATTAGAATATATGTAAAAGTTATTAAACAATTGTTTTTTAAAAAAATATGAAAACCTTTAAATTAATAAGAAATCAATAAATATTAGTAATAACATAATTAAATTAATCTGTAAAATTATTTAAAGATTATTTAGTAATTATTAGTTGTTTTTTCATTTAAAAATCAATACATATTTATTTCGTATTCATAATTTTTTCAAATTTCTTGAAATACATGCCCTACACATTTGCCTTCCTACATACCATTTTTATATCAGACTGGTACGAAGTTTCAAAATTAAAAATTATTTTTAAGTACTATTTTCATATTCTTAAAAGGACATTTAAAATATAGTCTTAAAAAGGTCAAAAAAAAAATTATATCAAAGATTCTGTTCTGTGAAATCTACAATGCACAATAATTTCAATTTCTTGAAATATATGCCTTTACAACCTTACTTCCTACGTACCAGTTTATATCGGACTGGTACGAGGTTTCTATCAGAAAATTCAAAAAATTATTTTTTGAAAACTATATTCATATTCTTCAAAAGGACATTTAAAATATAATTTTAAAAAGGAGAATAAAAAAAATATATCAAATATTTTGTTCTATGAAATCTACAATGCATAAAGTATTTTAGAAAATACTTTAAATACAACAGGAAAAGTTTAATATCACATGATAAAAGTAATATCCTCAAACGATTTAAAAAAAAAAATTGAAATATTTTAATAAAATTTGTATTTCTATATATGTATTGAAAATTCCTTTTCAGGTCTACTTGAAAGCGATAAAATGTATTTCTTTGTTCATTTATAAAACACGTTTAAATGTTAAATTTATCCTATTAAGCGTTAAAATAAAATTATTTCTTTTACTAAGAACAATTGCATATTCCTAAATTGGTTTATGAAACAAGTTTTAAACATAAATCATCACTAATAATAAAAAATAATATTCCTGTAATTTACTTCAAATTATTAATAATTTTTGGATGCTTTTTAATAAATTTAATAACAATCATTTAATGTTTTCAATTCGTCGTTCTTTCACCAGGAATAATTTGTATATCACTTTATTCGATAGAAAATTTAATGTATAAATATTTTTTTAATATTAAATCATAATCGATAATAAAACAAATAAGTACTTTAAATATTTATCATGAATAATTTCTTATAAACTAATTTAATACATTTAATAACAACCTATTAACGTTATCGATACATTTTCAAATATATCAATATCAGATATCAATTTACATTATTTGTATCAATTCGTTAATAAATATCAATATTATTTCTCCAACATTTAATGTGCTAATTTTTTTGTAAATTGAATTTAAACCATAGATTTTACTAACAAAAGTAAATGCCACTTTTGAACAGTCTATACGCATTGATGAGAAAATGACACACAAATATATTATAAAGTTATGAATAAAACCTCACGAATCATTTTAAAATCGATAATTTTTAAAAATACAATTTTAAAATTTATAACTCATGTAATATTTATGGAATTATTTTGATAATTTAAACCCACATAATTGAAATTATACAGTGATAGAATTTAATTCCGGTAATTAATTTAAATAAAATTAATTAATTATTAAATTATTGATTAAATTAATTTAAATTATTAATTACAATTAATTAACTTAATTTGTATAATTATATTAAAATTGCATTAAGTATTATTTCAGCTTCTGTAAAAATATTTTTGTAATGTATTTTGAACATTTAAATTTAAAAATTTATCAGCATCTATTTATTATCTACATTTTTTTTTTTAAATTGCGCATTTAGTATTGTATGCACTCTATAAAAATACTCAATACAGAAATATTTATAAATTACTAGCACAACCCGGCGTACGTTGGCCTGCCAAAAAGAATTAATTGTAGGAAAATTACATATCGTGAATATATTCTCCATGTTCCAATATCTGTGCATATTATTTTTCATGAATATCGTTTGACCGATATATAAGAAGAAACGCTGCAGCACCATCTGGTGGCAAACAATAAAGTGGTTAGAGCGGACATATGTTCCATACTCGAATACATATTATTACCAATTTTCATATCAAATAAATACATACACACATACATATTATTCAATTTTCATAGCGATTGTTTGAACTGTATAGAAGTTGATATATTACAACACCATCTGGTGACGACTTATAACAAAGGGGATGGCATAAAAATATCTCCAAGTTTTTCAAACACACACACACAAAATTTCATCAAAATGGGTCCTGCCATTTAGGAGGAGTTCAGTGACAAATACATGTACAGAGGGCATTATATCTTGCAGCGACACCTAGCGAGTCCAACTGTGAATGTAAAACCTCGAGAGACCCACTCAAACAAACACACAAAGAATTTTATCATAATTACCGTTTAGGTTACCGTTTATCATTATACCGTTTAGGAGGAATTCAATGATAAACACATGTACAGAAGAATTATACATATAAAGAAAAAGCAGGCACAAGTTATTTATGAAATATGTTTTAAAAAATAAATCTCTGATGATAAAGATAAATAATATTCATGTACTTTACTTAAGAGTATTAATAATTTTAGGCACCTTTTAATAAATTTAATAACAATCAATTAATGTTATCAATATATCTCACTTTTACCAGGAATAATTTCATATATCACCTTATTCGATGGAAAATTTAATTTATGAATCATATTTTAATAATAAATCATTATTGATAGCAAATCAAATTTAATATACAACTAGTTTTGATATTTACCACAATTTCTTATAAGCTATTTTAATAAATTTACTAACAACCTATTAATGATATCGATACATTTTTAAATGTATCAATATCACATTCCAATTTACATTATGTGTATTAATCAGTTAATAAAATTTAACATTATTTCTCCAACTTTTGATGTGCTAATTTTTTGGTGAAGTGAATTTAAACCATAGATATTACTAAGAAAAACAAACGCCCCTTTCTGAAAAGTCTATACTCATTGATGAAAACGACACACAAATATAGTACAATTTCCGAATAAAACGTCACGAATCATTTATAATTTTTAAAAATACAATTTTACAATTTAAATTATCAATCACAATTATCATCTTAAATTACAAAATTCTACAGAAATTGCATTAATTATTATTTCAACTTCTGTAAAAATATTATTGTAATGTATTTTAAATGTTTAAATTTAAAAAACTATCAGCATCTATTTATTTATTTTAAATGCAGTTTTAGTCAATTTTAACGTAAAAAAATTGCGAATTAAATTGCATAATATAAATGCATACAATAATGAGCAATTTATGAGCGCAAGTAATGATAGCTTTTATAAATCAATATAGAAATATTTATAAATTATAAAGCAAGAGTAAGTATTATATAGGATAAATATGAATCCATACTCATCATAACAATCAATAAAGCATTATGTAGCTACGTTATACTCTATTTGTAATTCAAATAATATATTCAATTCAACAATATTCAATTCAAATAGCAACTCAATTGCCTACTTGGCATAAGAACCACTTATTTTCTTTTTACAACGATTCGCATTTCTATACGTACGAGAAGACCTGAAATTAACCTCAATTTCACAGCGGTAAAAATTCCGATATCTATATTACGAATATTGAATAAATTCAAAGGACAGATAAAACTAAACCACGAGCTATCATTATCTCTTTCGTTCGTTTTTTTGGGTTCTTTATACTGCATACAAATATATGGCTCTCATCAAATCGAAGTACGCCTTCGACTTTGATAGATATTCCTTCATAATGATACTCTTTTGAGGAATTTCTATGGAAAGGATCATCAGATGAGACTTACCAAAAGAGCTGCTATCATGGGTCCGGTGATAAGCCATATATATTGTTGACCTCCATACCCAGACCAGCAATGGGTATTGTGATGGTATGTCATCAGGAGACACCACAGTCCAATGCAGAGAGCAGGAAATACTGTAGGTATAGAAAAGAAAGTGGTCAATAAATCTATGATGTACAATAAATTATTTATGTTAAGATGCCATAATTTCCTGCCTGTGATCCATGGATTATACGCTAAAAAGACTTTAAGAATTGAGGGCTGTGGATTATGGGTCATCGCATAAATTTTTGGAAATTTTTTTTTTTCTGGAAGTTAATAAAAATAAATTCGATATACAAATCACTGAAAAATTTTTTCCTCCAATAAAAATTGGCAAAAATTTATTGAAAGAAAAATAAACAGAAAAAAACTAACTTAACAACTTTGAACGATGGAAGACTAATTTAGTTTTAGAAAATTAGGCAAAAAAATCGGACCCTTCATCGGTGTGTGTGCTATTGGATGAAAACAAATCTGGAAAGAATTTATATATAAAAATAATAAATTCTTTATAGAAGGCCAGATTAAAAATTAATTTAGACATCGATCAAAATTACCATCCATCTATCTATCAGATATGAAGATTGCAATTAGTGGAATAAATGTTTTAATCATAGTTTTCAAACGGATATTGTTTTTCCAGTGGATATTATTTTTTATTTTATTTAATTATATTAAATATTCACCATCTTAATTAAGTATTCTTTTTCTTCATTGGCGACACATCCCCATGATGGGCCAAGGCCGCCTATCTACTGGCAGATTTCGGGACAGGAGATATTTTCTTTTTACGAGGTAGAGTTATGCACAGCGTTCTACAGTCCTATTAGACATGGACTTAAGGTTTAAAGTGGATTCCAAACCACTACAAACATCCATGGCACTGCCGGGACTTGAGTCCAAAATCTGTGGTACCGAGAGCCAGAGCACTAGTCACTCTGTCATTAGACCCTTATTACGTATTCACCTTAATTAATAATTCATTATCGTTAATTAATTATATTCACCATCTTAATATTAATACAAAATTAGTTTGTTCATAATTGTGGCACCGAAAACTCTCTTTAAACATAAAACTTTTTTGTTAATTTTATACTAAACGTATAAAAAAAACTTGATTAGTATAAGTATGGTGCAATAAACCCAGATTGGGCAAATTATTATATGTGATCTTTAATTTTTTCAAACCGAAAAATACCCAAAACACTGCGGCATACTGACAGGAGATTACCGGAAAAAAGGGCTTTGACCCGCCTGGTTTATAAATTGCCAGATTCAGAAAGGCAGCTTGGCCTTGCAAGACCCGGATAGGCACAACAGATCTGCACGCCTTTCGTTGGGATCAAGTAAGTGTACGAATGAATCCAAAATGACAAAAATTCAATTTAGTGTGGTAACGCAGAATAGTGCATCCTGGGTAATTCTGAATCTGTTATATAAGTGCCCCAGTGTCTAATGACTTGAAGTCAAAGTTCCAGGATTTGTTAATAATAACAACATAAATGATAATATTATCTATCTTAACTTTTTATATTATTATACAAATTTGTGCTTATACATTAAAAATTTTCTCTTTGGACTACAACAAGGGGGTGCGATGCATTTTCTTGGGTTTCTTCAAGAGTAATTGCATCTCTTTTGTATGCTATATAATGAAGATAATCGAGACATTTTGTTACAACTTCCATTAAATCTACTCTTTTTCAAAGAATCGATAGCGTACTGTCAAGAACTGAGCTCTTATTCTCCTCTAGTACAATCAAACACTAGGTTGTGAGTGTGACATATTTATACAGATATATACTAAAATTTTTTTGTTTTGTTATTTTTAAGGAAAAAAATAATTTATATTTAATTCAGAGAAATAAATATTAGTAATTGCATTAAGGAAAATAAATTAAAACAGTCATTAAAAATATAAATTTCTAAAGAAAATAGCAACATACCCCATGCGATACAGTAGTACAATTTAAAAGGGGGCGTCTTTCTTGAAAATGTGCACTGTGACTCTGCTGTGCAGTAGCAGGCCTTCTACAAACATCCAGTTGATACTTGACAAAGAGGAGTACATTTGCAAAGTGAGAACACCTTTGCATAACCATTCCTGATAAGAAGAGAAAAAAAAACACAATCTGTTAAATATAAACTACCACAAATAATTGAATAAAAACATATTTAAATCTAACTCCTGAATAAATGCTTGACTTTAAATATTTTTTTACTCTTTGTATATTGAAATGTACATCGAATTTGATTTAACATAAAATATGTTTTTGTTTGTTATGTACATTGCTCTTCAGAAAAATTCAAATTTTCGTCAATGGGGTAAGAAACGCTGAAGGTTTAGCACTTTGTAAATAAATTGGACAAAGTTAAAGAGAAATTTAATGAAAGTTTTTAATATTTTACACACAAAACTTCGAAGTTTGTGAACTCTTTTTTATGAATATCAGTAAAGTGTTAAGTAATCAATACTGAATACTGAGTATATAATGAGTATCAGTACTGAACAATAAGTATATAATCAGTATCAGTACTGGGTAATATATAAATATATAGTCAGTATATAATCAGTATTCGTGCAGAGTGCAGAGTATTGAATGTAAATGGTAATGCAATGGAATTTGGGGGAAATAATATATGTGATGTTGTTAGCAGCAAATACATATATCACTAGTTTTGATTATTGTTAACTGAAATTTAGAATTAATAGAAATCTTGTTTATGTAACAAATTTTTTTTTAGTCGATCTAAAAAATAAATTTATTCAGAATGAGGTATGTGTGTACACAAAATGACACGTAACCTTGTAAATGAAATCATTTTAGATACAAAATATCAAAGTATCAATTATTAAATATTCTGTTGTTTGGTTATTTTTATGATAATATAATATGTCTGAATGCTTGAGGTGAGTTCCATTTCCACAATAATTTGTTAAATTATTTTATGTACACAATATTATTAAAAAAAACCAAATATAAGACATTATTCCAGTTTGATCAGTTTAAAAAATTTATGTAAGGGATAAGTTATGGATATTTTACTCCCTAATTGTGGATATTGGGCCTCACAATTATGTATATTTCTCACAGTTATGGATATTTTGCATTACAATAATGCATATTTTTCCATAGTACAGAACGAAGGTGGTAGATAACAATAAAGAACAAATAGTAAACTCCATATGCCTTTTGATATAGTCATGTCACAAAACACAATGGGAAAACAAAATAATAGGCTTTATATAATCTGGGCCTCTAAACCTGAGTATAAAAAAAAAAACTATTTCAGATGAATAAAAAAATTTAAATCTTCTCTTTCAAATGCAATAGTCCCGATATATGTAATATATCGCTTCTCATTATGACACTCTTTGATCATTCTATGTGTGGTTTTTAGAAACAAAATTTGACATACCGCACTTTTTTTTTTGTCTCTTGACCTGCGATATATTGCCACTGTATTACACAATATGCGATGCTATCTTTATAGGTTCTTTTATCCAAAACAGGTTATATATTTCACATAACATGGCTTATATTCTACAAAAAAAAAAAAAATCTATTGATAAAAAAATTTTAAATATTAGATGTGTAACACCCACAAACGAAATCTAAAAATAAAATTAAAATATTAAAAAATATTTTATATACGAAAAACTGTATTAACTGAACCAATGTTAAAATAAAAAGATTTTTCAGATTGAACCAATAAAAAAAAAATTATGAATATGTGTGCAATTTTTAATGCTTTAATGCAATTTTTAATGCTAAATTATAAACTTTCAGTTGAATTTATACAACAAAATCAGAATAAATCTGATTCGCTCATTTTCTATTTGATTTTTTTTACTCACATCTGCAAATTTCCAATAGTTATGAATATCAGGTTTCAATGTCATGCACCAGTTCGCAATAGTTATGGTGAATCTCGGCTTCACTTTCACATTATATAAACAGTGATGCTTTTACATTGCTTTTTGGGAGAATTTCCATAGGCAAGCTATCCCTTTTGAGAATCATGTGAAAAAATTTCTAAACACTCCACCTAAGCAGTCAAAGTCGAGCTCAAACGCTTAGCATGCCTTCTTGTTTTTGAAAACAGTGACTGACGAGGCAGATTGCGTCATTGCTTTAGCAATAAAAGTTTTTAGTAATATTATTTATAAATAAATATTTTATTTATTATCAATATTTTATTTTATTAAATTATTTATTATAATTAATTATTTTATTTACCGTATGCTTGTAGGATGAATCCGTCAAGACAGGTGAGGATGATACGATGAGTAATATCAAGTTGAGTAGCAGTGCAATTGAAAGGTTTCGATGGACCTGCAGGCGACTACATTTCAGACTCCTATTTAAAAGAAAGAATTTATTTCGTCAAAACTAGTACAATTGGAAAATTAACATGTCTGCAGTTTTAATCCTAAAAGTATTCTTAATAATAAAAAGACTTACAATTTTGTATTTATATAATAAATGAATTTCATTAAGTATAAATTACATAAAGAAATTTTATCATATTAAATAAACATAATTTTAATGTATATGTAAATAACAAAGCATACAATTAATTTCACGCTATATTGAATAAATTGAATAATTTTTTTCTAAAGATATAAATTCATTTTTCATAAGTGTGTCCGTTATTGAAATAAAACTTATGGTTTAAACAAGCTTTTTAAAAAAGTAGTTTAAACAAATGCATTTTCAATATTCAACATCATATTTAATTTGTAATTATAATAATGAAAATATTATAATTCAAATTCAAATATCATGGAAATAATATGCTAAAATGCTAAAAAAACACTTACTGTGTTTATTTAGGCCAATATTAATTATACCTTTTATTAATACTATTTACACATTTACATTTTAGTTACATAAATAAGGTCTTTATAATATGAAATATAATTATTAAATAAATATTAATTGCGAAATGTTTACAGAAGTTAATAATAAAAAATAATTGGATATTCTTGGAAGTAGACAGTTTTAATATATAATTACATATTTAATAAAACATCAAACTGTATTACATATTTTATACAGTTATGAAGACCTTTTAATTTTTAATTTAATTTTTTAAATAAAACCTTTTTTTAACCTTTATTAAAACCTTTAAATTATTTATTTTTAAACCTTTACATTTTTTCTTAAATCTTTAAAATTTTTATTTATTTTTTTTTTTTTTTAACTTTTGTATTTTTTAAATTTAACCTTTAAACCTTAAATTTTTATTAACTTTTAAACTTTTTTAAGTTAACCTTAAACTTTAACCTTTTAAAAAATTTTCCTTTTTTTTTTTATTTAATCTTTAAATTAGTTTAAACTATTAATTAAACTTTTTTTTACCTGTCATTAAACCTTTATGTTAACGTTTTTATGTAAGCCTTTAAAACCTTTTTTACACTTTTAAACCTGTAAACCTTTTTTTTTCCACACTTTTTTAACTTTATTTTATTTACCTTAAACATTTTTATACACCTGTAAATACATTTTTTAACCTTTTAAAGCTTTTTATGTAAACCTTTAATTTATCAACCAAAATAAATAACTTAAAGTATCGTCTAAAATTTTTAACAGAAATATTAATTACTAAGATGAATTTTAAGACAATATATTTTTAGTTTATTTTATCCAAAACATTTATCATTTTTATATATTTTTTTTATTTATTTATTTTATCCCATCAAAATAAAAATAAAAATTATAAGCTTAACTTAATATTTTAATCACAATATTTAAATATTTACATTCAATAAAAAAAGCTCATTTTAGAAATAAATTTAAATTCATTTTGCGAAAGATATTACTCTAATATTATTTTAGCATGTGCTTTTCTTAATAAAGGTAACTAAAACATTATATCATCTTAATTATAATAACAAAATCATATATCAAAGCATTGTGTATTTTATACTTATGAAATGATTTTGGTGTATTATTATGTAGCACTTTAAACGTTATTAAATTTTCTATCACAACAACGATACTTCACTTTATTCATAATTTGAAAAATCTTATTTTTTCATTTTTTTTTTTTAAATAAGAACAGACGTTTCTTAGCTACAGAAAAAAAAAAAGGGTTTGGAGAAAATATAATATTATATCTATGAAGTAGGAATATCTATAAAATTTTCGAAAAGAAAATCTCACTTTTTCGTGTTCAAAATAATCGATAACGATTAATAATTATCACATGAAAAATTCCAAAGCAAAAATTTCCGAATCGTTATTTATTAATAAATCCTTTTTCAGAATGTAAAAGAAATGTTAAGCCCATGTAATTGATTATTTGAAACCAATAAATAATACAATAAAAAAAAAACAGTTTAAAAACTTAAGAGTTTAAATATAATTTTTTTTTGTTTTCTAATGTAGCTGGCAAAAACTTAGACAGTTGTCATTGATGCCACAAGGCAAGTGCTTCACAGATGTTAATCACTAAGCACTACCCAGGAGGTGCGTGTAGCTTGAAGATAAGCTATGGACGCGGAATAATAATACCCCCCCGCAACGCTCTACGCTAATGTTAGACCGGGACCTACGATTTAAAGTTATGATTCCGAATCACTAAAAACATCCATGGCCCCGCCTAGGCTCGAATCCGAAACCTGTGATATCGAGCGTCAGTCACTCGGCTATTAGACACCAAATATATATCAACTAAACCTTTCTCAACAGAAGAGCATGGTTGAGCTGTGCTTCCTCTTGGGGAAAGTCTCGAAGCCTACTGATTACAGGAAGCGCTCTTTCAATACGGAGGCGGAAACATGTTTACATTTTTCAAATTATATTCAACAACATTTAATTATTTGCAAAGATTTGTGCATTTCTTATAAGCATAAATGGAATTAAAATTATTATTATATAATCATATATAAATTCGTTAAATCTCTGTATAATAAGCAAGAAATTTATATGTCTGTGTTTCTTACAAGTTTATGAAAAGTTTTCAGTTGTTGGTAAGTTATTATACGATCAAAATAGATTTTACTATTATACGATCAAAATAGATTTTACTATTGTACGATCAAAATAGATTTTACTATTATACGATGAAAATAGATTTTACTATTATACTTTCAAAATAGTTTTCCTTTCGATGTTTTTTCCCCTTGCTAAAATGTGGATCAAGTAATAAATGGAATTTAATTTCCTCATTTTGAAAATCTGAGAATTCAGGATGTGTTATTTCTCTGGTATTGCTGGAATTGCTCCCAGGCCTTATTGATATTATTATAACTGTGAAAAAATAAAATTGAATTAAAAAAAGTAAAAAATAAATCTGTAATAAAAATACAAATAAAAACTAAAAAAATAAAACTGTTCAATCTTTCCTCATTGTTCAATTTTATATTTATCGATTTTGACAAAACTCATTTCGGTTTCACAAACAGAGATTAGAGTGCTTGGATTTCTTATAGCACAAAGATTATAAAACTATAGAATCCTAACATATAATTATTGAATTTACCCTGAATCATACACGCTGAATATATCTCTAATCACTGAAATTATTATTGTTATGTGATTTTTAGTAAAAAAATCAAGAAAAATTATTGTCATATTTTTAAGATTAAAATCTTAATTTTTATTATAAAATTGAGATTTCATTCAGACCGATGGCCTGAAAATATTGAAATCACTTGCGTTTATTGTTTTTTTCAGAATTATTCTTATATTTAAGGGACCTGTAGACTGAGTAGCTAGCGCTCTGGCGCTCGGTACCACAGGTTCACACAGGTACCACAGGCTCATCCACATCATTCCCAAACTGTAAAGGGGCAACTCAGCTCTAGACACAGTGATGTGGTGTGGTGTGGTGTAATAGTAGTAGTGGATATATATTTAACAACACTCTCGTTTAAGTTGGCCTACAGAGAGCCCAGAGAGGAAGCATCTTTCGCTCACTCTGTGCGTACCTAAGTGATTTAAAAGTGGATTTCTTCCAGACATTCTATATGTCTTTAAATGTGTTAAATATTGCTTGTGTCTAATTGTACGTGTGTGATGTTTGTGCTTGTGTAAATAAAGCTGTAAATTCACAAAAGAGTACCTCAAGTATCTCAACCCAACCCCACCTATTTACAATCTAGTTGTCCAAACTGCACAGTACAAAAGTAATATTATAGTTACTTATTTTCAAATGTCACTTTCTAATTTCTCGGTCTTCAGAAGTACTGCTCACCGCCTGAGAATCAAGAGGACCAAATGGCTAGCACTGAAGCCTAGGGTACTACAAGGTTCGATTCCTGTCGGTGGCACGGATGTTTGTTAGTGTTCGGAATCCAATTTAAACTATAGATCCCGGTCCAATTAGACCTCGTGTGTACAAAAAAAAAGATTTTAGAACAACAAACCAAAACTCTCTCGCCTGTTACCTTTCCGAGTTGGATCCCAATTCTTTAATCTCCAGAATTTTTTTTGTTCTATGCAGCTAGAAAACACTTAGACACTAGACATTTGTCTTCGAGGCCTTAAGGCAAGCACTGCGCCGACATTACTCACTTAGCACTACTCAGGAGGTGCGTGTAACTTGAAGATAAGCTACGGACGGGAATAATAATACCCCCGCACTGCTCTACGATCATGTTTGACGGGCCCTACGGTTTAAAATGGATTCCCAACCACTACAAACATCCATGGCACCGTCGGGAATCAAAACCCGAAATCTATGGAACCGAGCGCCAGAGTGCTAGCCACTCGGCCATTCTGGCCTCATTCCTCAAAGTTAAAAATATATAAAGATCAGAATTTAGTCTATTTCTAGATTTTAACTATTTTTAGTCTATGATTCTAGTTTTTAGTCTATCCATTTGTCTGCTTATTCTACCTATATTTCGACTTGTATTAGTTAGCTTCAATACATAAAACTGACAGGATGCGAAAATGCATGTAAAAAATATTTTAAAATGCAATAAAAATTCAAATGCTTTGATTTAGAAGCAAAGTCCAGTTTCGGGAACGGCTTCGGGATTTTCCTCTCTCAGTCCTTCTGTGATTCCTTTCATCTTGGTTGCCGGACTTTTTTTCTTCCATTCTATGTTCCCATTCCATTCTTCTTCGTCATAAACTCCTTCGGACGTATTGTCCCCTTTTTTTCTTTCGTCATATTTTTTTATAAGAAAAGCGTTTTCCATCTATTGCTGTTTTCCTACCACTCGCCTTCCTACAATGTATTTTTTCCAGTTTTTCTGAAATGTTTATGATGTTTGGAGCGTTCTTCTGCGTGTGCGTGTTATGAAACCGATATGAATTTTGTTAAAGGTGACAAAAAAATAAAATGGAACAGTGAGTTACGATTGAACAGCTAGTAATTTCCATATATTAATTTGAGGTAAAGGGCCTGAATGGCCGAGTGGCTAGCGCTCTGGCGCTCGGTACCACAGGTTTCGGGTTCGAGTCCCGGCGGTGCCATGGTGTTTAGTGGTTCGGAATCTACATTAAACCGTAGGTCCCGGTCTAATAGGATCGTAGAGCGTTGCGGTGGCATTGTTACTCCGCGTCCGTGGCTTATTTTCACGTTACATGCACCCCCGGGTAATGCAAAGTGAGTAACGTCTGTGCAGCGCTTGCCTTAAGGCATCCAAGACCAAGCTGTCTAAGTGTTTTCCAGCTGTATTAGAAAGAAAAAAAGTTTGGAGTAAAAGAAATCCATTATTTTTAAGTGAACTTCAAGACTTTATTTAGCATGTTTCGAATTACCAATTTTGATCAAATGTGCGCCGTTTTGTTTTATAATTTGTTGCCATTTTAAAGGTAGCTACATAATGCCTCTCTCATAGAAGTCTTCGTCTTTATTGGCGAAAAGCTCTAGTAATCCATTTTCACAATCTTCTCTTGATTCCAATTTCTTTTCACTAAGGATATTTTGCAATGCCAGAAAAACAGGGTAATCGCTCGGTGCCAGGTCCGGACTATAAGGCGGATGCATCAAAAAGTTCCCAACCAAGCTTCTGGAGTTTCTGGAGAGTCACTATAGACGGTGTGGACTTCCATTGTCCTGATGGAACACAACACCTCTCCTGTTGGCCAATTCTGGCCGTTTCTTGTCATTCGCTAGCTTCAAACGATCCAGTTGTTGACAGTAGAGATGGCTACGCAGATGGAAGCCCAGGGAAATTCGATTCATCATGTAATTTTTTGTTAATTGGTGTGGTACCCAAACATCAAGCTTCTTTTTGAATCCAGCTTTTGTGCAAATGGTTTAAAACCTTTTTATGGTCGATCTTTAGCTCCCGGGCGATGCTAAGACTGCTAACATGGCGGTCAACTTCGTTTACTTCTGTGATTTTATCGACATTTTCGACGAAGGTCTTACTTGTGTGAGGTGCATCCTTAACATCAAAAATACCTGAACGGAATCGACGAAACCAAGATTGCATGAAATTGGCTGTTACAGTAAACTGTCACAGGACCATAAACATCATTCACATTTTCAGCCGCCTGGCTTGAATTTTCGCTTGAAACAGTTTTTATCAAAGAAAAACTGTAAAATGTACTGAATTTTCTCTTTCTGAACTTCCATTTTTAACACCCTGTACTCCCAACTGAATGGACTAAACAAAAACAGCAAAAAGAATTTTTTTTTTAGTGCGAAATGTCATCTTTCCAACGAGTGTAAATCTGAAATTGTTTGATCGATACTTTACGAGATGTTGTTCACTACAGCCATCAACCGAAAAATAATGGATTTCTTTTTCCCCAACCTGATATTCTGCAATTAAGATAATAAATGTAAATAAGGAATTGGTGTAATTCCAGCAATGCCAGAGGAAACAATATACTGTGAAACCTCTGAGTGTCAAAATGAGGAAATTAAACTCAATTCATTAATTAATGCACATTCTCACATTTTTGAAAAAGATGGAAAGAAAATCATTTTTTATTGTATAATAACTTACCAACAACTGAAAACTTTTCAAATGAAATTCTACGGAACATTTCTAAGATGTCATTCATTTCATTAAAAAATTTTTTTAACTGTGTTCTTTAATTTGTTTCATCACCCCATTATAATGATTTATTTTTGATAAAAACGCACTATTTTCAATACTAAACTACTGTAATATTTGCAAATTATAGCGTGCTGTTTTTCAATTGGTGGCCTGATGATCGAGTGACTAGAGCTCTGGCGCTTATGTCACATTTTCGGGTTCGAGTTCTGGCGGTGCCAAGGTGCTTGTAATGATTCGGAATCCACATTAAAACCGTAGGTCCTTGACTCATATGACTGTAAAGCGTTGGGCGTAAGGCTGATAACCCTACCTCGTAAAAAGAAAACATCTCCTGTCTCGGAATCGGCCTGCAGGCAGACGGCCTTGTCCCACCATCGGGCTGTTGCGCCTATAATGATGTATTCTATTGCAAGTAGTATCTTTGGATTCCAGACCAGTATCCTTTCTTCACATTTTGTTGAGTGTAGCTTATAGTGCAAGAGCTGTATGCCAATTTCTTCAGTAAGGGTAGATATTTTGTAAAAACATTTATTTTCTCCATTCTTTAATTTTCCGAGATACACATTCCAAATTTATTTATTGCCCCAATCCTACTAACTCTTCTGTCTTTGTTTCACTTTCACACTTGATAGTTTCTTGCTTTTCTATAATCCCCAAATTTTCTCTCCGTAAGCCTGTGAGCTTCTTTATTTCTTATTCTCTATAAACTGCTATCCTAAACACTTTTAATGATTCGTTTTGATGGCCACTCTATCCGATTGGAAGAGGATCAACAATTTTCGCAGTCTTCATATACCACAATAGATTCTGAGCTAGATCTCAATTCCTTAAACTGCATGTTAATTAACCTCTTGATGCACTTGGCCGTATATGTGCGTATTTAGTTTTTTATAATTACTGCCATTAACAAAAGATAATTGGATAGCAAGTTGATAATTGGATAATAAGTTATTCACTGCAGAATCTCTCAACAAGAAAATTAGAAGTCTTATGGCTTGGCGGCACTGGTAAACAATATTTACGGTATGCAGTTAGAATATGAAAATAACGTAAAGTAGTATTTCGACTGTCAGTATTGGTGGATTATTTGAACAAATCGTTAATATCTGATAAAAATAATACCAGATATACTAAATATTGTTAGTTTTAATAGTTAACGCCCGGAATAATAATGAATAATTTATGCCCGTAAAATGCATAAAATTATTTCATTTACAAATTACTATTAACGCTCAGTGATCACAAATGTGGACATTATGGGTTTTTTTTTTTTTTATGAATTTTTATTGTTTCTCCATTTATTTAAAATTCCAATCAATATAAATTGAATGTCGAATCATGGTTTAGTGGCAACGTGCCCCGCCGGTGAGAAATAAGGCTGATTGCTTTGTTGTAAACACTGTTTCAAAAAACGAGTTGGCTCTATGACGTTTGTTATGTTTAGCCTCTTGCCTCGTTAGTCAGACAACCTGGTGGGGGTTTCTGGGTTTTATACGCGCAAATGTGGATTTTTTTATACGCAAATGAGGTTATTTCTCGCTAAATTTCCTCCCGGAAGTTTCCACCCTCTTTCTTCAGTATCACGGAGCCCAAGTCACTTCTACCTACTGGTGCTCCGTCACAACAAAGCTGCCCCCCCCTCATTCCAACCTTCCACGAGATCACACGTATTCTTCGACTTGGTCTAGATGTTTCTGTCGACCAAATTGGACAGAAAACAACATATAAAATGAATAAATCGTAATATAACAAAAAAAAAAAGTCATTTTTTCTCACTAATAAAGTCGTCTTTGAAGAGGTTAAAAGGATCATGACTATTTAACTACTTTCTTACAGCACTTCCGTGGCTTTCAGGCTTACTACATGTATAAAGGAAAATAAAAATAATATAACATATTTGAAAGTAAAATAAAGAATTTGATGCCTGTTATTCGTGGAGTGTTTTAATATTCAGTTCGCTTATTGGAACCATGTGCAAGGATTATTTAAATGATTTCTTTTGGATGACCTGTGGAACAGTCCCTGGTTAAAATTATTATTCTGTTTTAGTCACTGCTTTCAGAAAAGAGAAGATTCAATTGCGATAGGGACAATGTGTATAAAATGTCTCGCACACCGATAGTCAAGATGCATGGCAGGGACTTTTAGGATTTTCTACTATATGACATGCAAATGAGGAGACGACTATACATCAGCGAGACACGAGGACCACCAATTTTTAATAAAATAAAGAATTCTTCAAGCGATTTTCTAATTTTTAATATTGTTGGTAAAAACGTTTGTTCAAAAGCATATGTTTATCAAAAAACATTTGTCTATTTCAATGTATTACCTGCAAAAGATCCCATTTTGGTTAAATGAAATTTTATAATATAATATGTTTTTTGTCAATCAGCGTAAAATAAGGAAAGATTCTTGAAGAAAACATTCGACTATGGAAAATGTCTTGATAGGCAGCAGAATCAAGATTCTTAAGTATATAAGTGTAAGAAGAAAAATTAGATTTGGGGTAAGGCAGTTCGTATAGGGCGCGTGTCGTATAAATTTAAAAAAAAAAAATAAATAAAAGGCTTTTTTAACCCTTTAAGGGCCAAACCCTTTTACACTCGAAAAGAAAGGATTAAAATTTATTTCCTTTAATTGTGCAAAAATAAAGTTAAAATGAACTTTTTTTATGCCAGTTACAAAATCTTGAGAAAATGATTACATGATTCGGATTAATTCCGCTACGGTTCAGTCTAAAATGATTACTTTTCTGATGCATGAAATATTAATTTAAAAAGCTTATCATATAAAAAGCATATCACATCTTCTACACATAGTCACATAGGTTGATTGAATAAAAACACAGATACACATTGTTTTCTGACTAGTACTGATATCAATAGAAAATAATTCAAAAGTAAAAGAAAGCGGCCTGATGGCCATTTGGGTGAATTATCTGGCCTTTGGGTTCAAGAGGCTTTTATGTTCGAATCCGGCTTTGGTATGGATGGTTACCAGTATTTCGTTAAACTGGGTACGATCTAAATATCTAGCACGTGCAAAATGACGGTAGTGCGACAAATCAAAAGTAAGAAAAAAATCTACAAATTGATGCGAAAAAAATGACTAATCATTATATAAATTGTCATGTAAGACCAAAATTATTTTCTTATAAAATCAGGGTAAGCATCTTTAACACGCATCAAGATTTTGAGAAAACTTATAACAGAAATTAGAAAAACAGAGAATATTTTATATGATGTTACGTTTTTTGCAACGCCAGTTTTAAATGGTTAAATGAATTAATAAACTAAAGAAGAATGAAAATCCACCTTTTGTTATTTCATAAAAAATATGTGAACCTTTTAAAAAATATCTATAATTACTTGACCTGGATTTGCCTGGCTGGCTAGAACCCCGGACCAACCCACTGAAGCGCACTGAAGAACAATTTGCACAATTTTTGAATAATTCAGAACTCTTTTTTACGCCATCATTACAAAATGGTTCATAAAAAATTACAAAATCTTTGAATGTAAAAAAAAAACTCATAGGAAACGGAACAGCACAACGTTTGTGCAACTCTTCAGAATAATTTGAACAACTTTTAAGAGTCGAAACACTTTTTAAGCCATCATGCAAAATGTTGATAAAAAGTACAAAACTTTCTCTGTAAAAAAGTGTTTCGAAGCTATTTCCTGCTTGCCAAAACTTGTAAATATCTCCATCACAAAATAAATAAAATTAAAATACTATTACCATGTAGATCAATTTTTGCACGGTGTGACAACACGTTCAATA